>JASDQU010681044.1:0-13913 GCA_032191745.1 Picea mariana
AAAAAAAAAAAAAAAAAAAAAAGTGACATGTGAACATCTATACATTGATTGGAAAAGAATTTTGGTACAAGGAACAAGCATAATTGGCTCAACGATAACAATAATAATTTTAGTACAAGGAATAAGCATAACTATTTCCATAATAGTATAGTAAATATTTGAAAACATAAAGAGATTTTGGTTCAAGGAATACGCATAATTATCTCAATAAAGTATAGTAAATATTTGAAAACATAAACATAAAGAGATTTTGGTACAAGGAATAAACATAATTATTTCAACAAAATAGTAAATATTTGAAAATATAAAGAGTGGAATATCATTTTTTAGAAAAAAAATAATAAACCCTAAAACTGTTTTGAAAAGATAAATAACGGATATTATTATTAAAATTTTGAAAATATAAGAGTTACGTAAACTTTCAATATATTGATTTGTTTTAATATGTTATTTAAACTTTTTAAAAGCTAAGTTTGTTTGTTTGTTTTTTTTGTTTTTTTTTTTTTTTTTTTAAAGGAAAACAACAATTTTTAAATTAAATTTGGTTTACAATTTTATATCAAGTTTTAATATTTTTTTGGAAAACAACAATTTTTAAATTAAATTTGGTTTACATTTTTATTTTATTTATTTGTTAAGAAGGAAAATGTGAAGGTTTTCCCTTTTTGGGGTTGTTTATGAATCTACATGTGTTATTTTGAAGATCTAATTTTAATTTGTTTCAAACTCAATTTGGTTCATTAGATTTTGGGAAGGCTTAGTTTGAAAAGGGTCAAAACTTAAATTTATTATTTTATAATCTAAAAGGGTATATAAATAAATTTAATTATGTTTCATGTTTATTATTTTTACATTTTTGTTTTTTATTAAATTGATGTGTAATTTTTCTATTTTCAGATAAATGAAAAAGAGAGAAATGATTAATATTTTGGAAATCATAGTATAGAAAGCTTTCACATTGGAATATATTGTGATAGTTTTTGTAAGAGATTTATTTTGAATGAACATTTCATATTACTTTTAAAAACCAACTTAGATTCTTAACATCAAATCTATCAAGTATTTAGAGGATCAAACGTAACATATGCAAACTTTTCTAATGGTGTTATAGCTTAAAAGAGATCACACGGAGACAAAATCTCAGTTGTGATCAAAATCATCACACCAATTTAAAAAGTAGTTATATAAGGAAAATAACCTTAGGGAAATGCCAAAGAATGCAAGTATTCCCCCATAAAGGTTACAATTATCATTAAAAGGCTCAAACCCTCAAGAAGGCACTTGACATGGGTAATAAAAAAAAATGGTGTTGGTACCATCAATGATCCTAAGAAATCTACATCGTTGTCACAAAAACCCCCAATACTTATCTAAGTCTATAGAAGAATGCTAGCGACAAAATTGTGCATGGTAGGCCATTACAAGACACAATCCATTCATGAACCACCTTAGGGTAAGGTTAGAACCTCTAGTTTTACCCATCTAAGTGGATTCAAAGCTATAAATACAAGGCTTGGGGTAAAAGTTTTACATCTTGGAGAAGTGCAAGGTTATGTTGTTCACACTACATTGAATGTATTAACGATTATAGTCGTGGGCCAAGCGATGTAATATGTAAACATTGTATATCGAAAATAATAAAATAAAATGTGAAATTGACTACAAATGAACACGAACAAAGTCATGGAGGCTAAGTTTCCACAAGAGAGGAGGGTCCAAGGGAGAACTATTCATGTCTATTAATCCCAAGTCACCTTTCTAAAAATATATTTTTGTATGAACCTTATATTTTCCCTTTTGAGTGTTTCAAAGCCTCAATCATTGAATATATGTAAGAGAGTTGGTGGGAAAAGTCACCTCACATAGTTATTGAGAACATGAGGATGAGTACAATCAACATTGGGGAATGTGGGAGTCAACATACATGGGTAAAAGGAAATTCAAATTGGTATCATACACATTTTATAGTTGGGTAGAAGGGAGGAAATGAGTGTGTAGAGAGCTTGGAGACAACAGACAACAATAATGGGTTTTGTGGGCAGTTGGTTGGAGTTGTAATTGCATGAAGAAGAAAATTGTTAGGCCTCAAGTGAGATTTTTATGTAAGAAACCACCCTAGAGAAAGTGAGCTTGATGTTGTAAGTTTTTCTTGTTGCAACCGACATTCCTGGAGTCCCCAACAATAGAGATTTCCTAGACAACTTGTGTTGGAGCCCTAGAGGGAAGTAGAATAGCTCGAGGGACTGTGTGGCAAAGAAGGGGATCCCATTCGTTAGGTTGTGCATGTTGAGGGGAAGGAGAGATGGTGGATTGGAATGACTACAGGAAATTAGCATGCTATGGGTTATATTGGACTGTGAATGGACAACATACACCCTTATGAGACATCATTTTTTATGGATTCATAGCTCCATCTCGAGGGACTGTGTGGCAAAGAAGGGGATCCCATTCCTTGGGTTGTGCAGGTTGAGGGGAAGGAGAGATGGTGGATTGAAATGACTATAGGAAATTAGCAAGCTATGGGTTATATTGGACTGTGAATGGACAACATACACCCTTATGAGATTCATAGCTCCATCTCGAGAGACTGTGTGGCAAAGAAGGGGATCCCATTCCTTGGGTTGTGCAGGTTGAGGGGAAGGAGAGATGGTGGATTGGAATGACTATAGGAAATTAGCATGCTATGGGTTATATTGGACTGTGAATGGACAACATACACCCTTATGAGACATCATTTCTTATGGATTCATAGCTCCATCTCGAGGGTGACTTGTTGTTGAGAACTAGAGCAACAAGTCCACAATTTGGTGGAAGGTCTGTCCTCTATAGCCAGTTGCACATTTTCTTAAAAAGATAAGTGTTTTTATCTTCGTTCATTATTTTTATTTATGGGTTTTAATTGATGTGCATTCTACTCTGTGTTCTAAGAATTTAAATGTTGTTATGTGCATATAAAATGGAATTGCATTCATGTTTCTAAATATTTGTGTCAGCTACATACATTTTTATCTTGTTGCATGCATTTAGTTTAATGGTTATCAGAAAAATTTTGTTGGGTTAGTAGCGGGGGTGCTACAAAGTGGTATCAAAGTGTTAGTTGCAACACCAGGCCTGCACGGGTCTGCTACAACATGGAAAAACTTCAATCTATGCAAAGGTTGGGTGAAAATTTTGTTTTTCCCTAGCATACGAAATTCGGATCAAGGCCCTAAATTTTAATTTTTGTATGATGATTGGTGGTGTATGGGAGTTGATTTGACCACTACATGGTTGAACTTGGCTTAGAGAGCCGAGTTTTGGGGTTTTTCAACATCCACGAGCTCAAAATTGAAAAAAATGATTTAGTGTCAAAAGTTGGGAAAACTTGGAGACATTATGTGTATCGCAACAAAAAAATATTTTTCTCGGCGACAAGGAGTGTATCAGTGAAGAATTTTTTTTTTCACCAATGATATATCGACGAAGAAAATTAATTTTGGCGATCAATGTATCGGCGATGAAAAATATTTTTCRTTAGTGAAATAGTGGAAGAAAGGAAGAAGAAAGAAAGACTTAGAAATTTTTTTAGGAAGAGAGCGAAAGAAAAAAAAATATTTTTTCTGGGGGAAACATCAACGAAGAAAAATATTTTTGGGCATGAAACATTGTCAAAGAAAAAAAAWTTTGGGCACAAAACATCAACGAAGAAAAATACTTGTTTCAACAATACTAGAATTACCGGTGGAAGAAAAAGAATTAAGGGCGAAACGRCGGAAGAAAAAATATTTTTTTGGAGCAACACAGGAAGAAGAAAGAATTGAGAAAAATTTTAAGAAAAAATTGCGTATCGATGAGAAAAATAACTTTATGACCCAAAACGTCAACGAAAAAAAGATTATTCTCATCAATAAAGGAAAGAGTCTCGACGAGAAAAATAAAAATCTCAACGATAAAAATAAAAAATCTCACCAATAAAGGAAGAAGTCTTGGCAAGAAAAATAATAATTCTCGGCGACAAATAAAAAAAAATTGTAGCGATAAAGGGGAGAATATTGGCCAAGAAATAAATTATTGAAACGATGTATCGACCAAGAAATAAATCATTGGAGCAATATATTGGCCAAAGAATAAATTGTCGATGCGATAAAGAGAAGAAGAGAAAGGAAGAAAGAAGAGAAAACAAATAAGAAAAGAGGAGAAAAGAAAAAGAAAAATGAGAAAAGGAAAGAAGAAAGATGGACAAAGCTAAAAAAAAAGTATGGAGCCAAAAACTTGTTTTGGCCATAACAGAAGCAGTTCAACTCGGAATTAGATGAAATTTAAATGGTAAGTCAGTAATGTGGAAGGTTACAAAACTGTCAGTGAGGACCACTGACTAATTCTGCTAAAATTTTCCATAAAATCCAAAATAGTGGTATTTAAAAATCAAGGTGGTGTTCATTGACTAGGACCTAGATTAATATGAAAATTTTATAGAGAGTTCAAAAACCAGGCACAAGGATACCCAATTGGGATTTTGGCCAAATTTTAAAGGAGTTGGAGTGGAGGTGTCGAGACAAAGAAAAATCTATTATTTCTAGACACTTTTTAGGGATTTTTGAAATCTTTGGAGGAGGAAAAGAGACCCCAAAACACCAATCAAGAAAAAATTATTTACTCGGCATTTTACCTACTCATCAATCCATACAACTTTGTAGTGAGGAAGTTTTTCCTAGATTTGGTCCATTTGGGAAATAATCATTTTCTGCTAAAAATTATAAGTATGGAGGAAATGCAAAAAGGCCAAAGTTGTTAAATCTAGATTGATGCAAAAGTTGGTTGGAGTACCAGATCCTGAATCTGAGAGTTGTGTGTTCAAAATCAAGAATGATAGCAACGCCCAATATAAAAAAAAAATTATGATTCTCCCTAGATTTCTTTTTACGAGTGGCATAAGTTAGCCTTTGAGAATATTTGTGCCAGTGAAACAAGTGCAAAAGAGGTGAAACTGTTGATTTTGGAAAGCCATAACTTATAGCTTAGAAATCAGATTAACACATAGTCATCAGAAAGTTAATTCAGATGAGAATATATTTGAAAGCTCAGAATCTTGATTAGTTTATTAGTGTTCTTTGAAAAATCAAGGCAGGAAAGGGCATGTAGCTTAATTAAAGACAATTTTACAATATGCTTAACTCTAACAAGTAATTATTGCATGCACATTTTTGCGGAATTAGAGATATAGAAAAATCATATTTGGTTCCTGTAACATTCCCAGTTTTAATCCCCACAAATTATAATGTAATTGTATAAATGTGAATTAGGTTGGTGAGCCGATGTGTTGGGACAAAGAGCCTGTATTGATTCAATGTGGTCGAGGGACAAATTGTATATCGATAGATTGAAATGATTAATAAAAAATAGTAATCGTTGGTTGCAATTCAAGAAGGATGAAAACAATGGGGAGGCTATGATTCCATAAGAGAGAGGGGTCCAAGGGGGATTTTATTCATGGGTATTAGTCCAACCCATATTCCTAAATTTTATTATTCTTGTGTATAACCTTCTAGTTGTTATTGAGTGTTCACAAAGCCAATCATTAAACTCATGTAAGAGGGTAGGTGTGAGAGTCACATCCCATAGTTATTGGGGAGCATGGGGTTGAAGTACAATCTACATTGGGCATAGTGAGTAGTCAACTAGCTTGAGGAAAAGGAAATTCATATGGCCAAAGAAGACAATTTTTGCATGCATATTTTGGGTAGCAAGAGGGGAGGGGAGTGTTGGAAAAGAGCATCAGTCATGTTGTGCTTGAATGCAACCATTATTGGGCTATGTTTTATGATGGAAATGTGTCATGTGCGCCTGTAAAACGAGTTGTAAGGCTGTAGTGAGTTTTCCTATTGAGGAAATGGCTCAAGAGCCTTGTGAAGGTTGTTGTGAGCACTCCTGGAGTAGCTAGGAGGTTCCTGGCCAACAAAGTGCACTAGAGCCCTCGAGGGAAATGGGAAGGCCCGAGGAATTGTGTGTAGCGAAGGGGAATCCCATTCCTTGGGTTGTGCAAGTTGTGGGGAAGAGAATAGAACTTGGGTTTGGGCTGCTAAGTGTGGAGCATGGACAATCGAGAGGGATATAACTCTTTGTGGACTCATAGCCTCAACTCGAGGGTGGCCTGTTGTTGATAGAAATGAACAACAATGCATATGGATGGGAGGTTCATCCTTCGTACATAGTCAATTGGTTATTATATATGCAAATAAGGTTTTTTATGTTTTTATGATGATATTTCGTTGTGTAAATGGTTCATATGAATGTTGTGTGTTTGTTGTGTGCTTACTAGATGCATTCATGTTTCTAATATGTTGTTAGATGCATTTAGAACGATGGTATCAGTCAAATAGTTAAATATGTGTGTGATATGTAGCTGGTAAGCTACAGTAGAATATTAAGTAGAAAATCTTAAATTCAATGGGTTTTCTGCTCGTAATGTTCCTCGGTTGGACTAGGGTACATTACAATCCTATATGAGGACTAGAGATATGGAGTATGCCCAAGGATCTTACAACCATGGGGATGAGATCAAAGGTTTACACATCAACTTGGAAAATGTAGAGACCGAGTCCAATAGACATAGAAGCAAGGTGGAGCCTATGGAGCTAGATGAGACTATGAGAAGCTTGCAAAAAGAAGTGCAAATCTATAGAGCATACAATGAGGAGCTTATAAGAGCTTAGGATAAACAAAATTAAATTAGCACTCAGTTGCTACAGAGTCTGAATACGTTGCAAAGACAAATCAATAAATATTTTGGCACAAAACAAGTAGCCAATGCTTATGATATTCTAATCGATTTTTAACACATAAGCAAAGGGTAAAAAAATTTCAAGGGAGACTTGCACCCATTGCTTGCTTATGATATTCTAATTGACTTTTAACACAAAAGTAAAAGGTAAAGGACACCTTTTAGATCTGACCTCATTACTTTGAGGTAAACATTAATTATGTGGAAGGCATGCATATAAGGATTGTTTTTTTCTCGAAACCTATCAACCGAGCAAAACCTGTCAACCGATACTGCATACCACATCATCTTTCCACCTATCCCTGCACCTTTCCACCTATCCCCGCCTCTTTTGTTGATCATCCCTGAATGACTATGTACCTTTGTCATCACCAGTTGTCTTCCTTTAGAGACCGAACTCTAGTGATAAATAATTTCCCTTCTTTTGCACGTAATTGCCTATACACCCAAATCAGATGGTCTATCACTAGCCTCTTCTCTAAAGTGAAGCCCAACATCTCGTGCAAAAACGCAGTGGTGTGTTTCCCAAACTCCTTTGATCCAGGTACTAGGTTGCTCGGATTCGCATAAGGAGACAAATACAACAATGTTGGGAATTTCTTAATTGCTTCATAACGCCTCCTAATCCTCTGGAACCTCGAGGGGAACCTAACTAGAAAATGCAATGTGATTAAACATGGAGTGGAGTTCTCATCATTCATTGTAGCTCTCTTTGCTTTCCTCTCTAATTCAGTGACATCCAATGAAGGATCCCATGAAGTAAGCTTCAAGTATAGGTATAGACCATCATTTCTCTTGACGACTTTGAAAAACCCCTGAAACTTGTAAATACACTCCCTTCTAAAATCATTTGGGAGACAAAAGGATTGCTTAAAATGAGTTATTTTATCAACAAGAAATTTTGTATCCACATACATCATTAAAAACCTCCTGACATAAAAATTAATTGTCGTGCTTTTGTACTCTTTGTTGATTTTCATTTCTTTCTCTATCAATTCCTCAATAGCTGGAGTGAACCCACACCATGTAACCCCTCTTGTGGTCGTCGTTGGTTCTATTGGTTATGATCGATCGAAATCGTGAGGGGCGGAGAAGATTCTTTGTCTTTCCCCGTTCCATCATATTCCCCTTCCACATGTAAGATCACATGCACCGATCAGTCTGCTTGTTGCCACAATAGGACCTTGAATAAATAGAGACCTATCAAAATGCTAAATCACATGCATGGTGTAGCATGTAAGATCACATGCATGGTGCGACAACGATGCAATTTAGTGAAATATAAATATTCATAATTTATCTATAACTTTTGGTTTATGTCAAGATCTATGCATTTTATTTCTCTCTTCAGTGCTAATACCTTCCAATGGACTTTCGTGGGTCTTTGGAGTAGTGATATCCGAGTGGCATGTTTTTTTATCAATTTTCACAGTTGTTTTCTTATTTTAACAATCTCAACAAAGGTGCCTCAAATTGTCAACAACACTAATCTCTTTATTGAATTTAATACTTGTTTGATTTTTTACTTTAAAATTAAGTAAGATGCGTCAAATTGTCAACAACACTAATCTATTCGCTAAATTTAACAATTTATTGCATAAATTCTTGTTTGATTTTTCTTTAAAATTAAGTAAGATGAAGCAATCTTTTATAAGTTTTTCGTTAAACATAAAACTTTGTATTGGAAATTGAAGAGAGCAATTCTCATAAGTAAGACAACGTGATCGTTTTATAAGGGTTTTGCTATTTGAAAACCTCTCTTTGGGATTAGAGTATCTATTAGATCTATTTCGAATCGGGCTTCTTATTGAGTAGCGGCTTGGAATTCGTTGAATCGACCAAAATTTTCCATGATTCTTATTAAAATTTGCGTTTTGTTTTAATCTCAGAGAGGACTTGAAAAAAAAACACAGATTTCTTACCGGTTGGGTCTCTCCAAGTCCATGCTTCAGGGCCTGACCGGTTGCCTTATTAACCAGAGAAAACGAAGGGCAGTTAGCCTCGTCCTTCACTTTGGTGCTGTACGTCTCATCCATTACCCATTGCTACAAGAGGTAAAATAAAATCAGCAAACTCAGAAAAACGAGAGCACCACAAATCCCATATAGATTTCCAGAAAATTCGGAACGAAAATACCTGGTGCTTGTCATGGGCATTCGCATGGACCAAAACGGCAGACCCGCTACGAATCGCGAGCGAAAAGTCGGGATTAGCCTTGGTAAAAACCCTCACGACCTGCCCCCGCGGCAGAACGGGTTCACGTCCAGGTCGCGGGAACGAACCCCCCGGAGGCCCGTAGCCTGGCCGCGTGAACGAATTCTCGGAAGACCCACAGCTAGGTCGCGGGAACGAACCGGAGGGAGTCTCGCATTCTGGTCTCTGAAATGGATGATGAGATTCGTGGTGGATGACATGCCCGAATCCCTGATTAGCTTGAGGTTCTTCTCCCTGTGAAAAGGGTTGGTGGGCATGATGTTCTACCTGTGAGTAAGGCTGGGGCGGAGGCGGTGGGGGATAATAACCTGGTTCTGGGAATTGGGTTCCCGGGGGAGGATAGTATTCTCCGGCGCTGGGAGGGCGGGGAAAGACTGGGCTCGGCTGGAAACCGTGGTGATGGTGTTGCTGTTCGCGGCGTTCTTCTTCGTGATCTTGATGGCAGTTATGGGGTTGGCGCCCGTGTGGGAATTCCATGATGTTATTAACTGGTGCTGCGATTCGATCCTTCGAGTAGCGAAAAGCAGAGAATGCAGAAACTCTGAACAAAGTGAATGAATGCATTTAGGGGAAGTAAAAATCAAGAAGCAATCTGTCTGAAACTTAGGCTGCACGTTTATGGCGTAGTACGTCCGTTAGATTGCAGATTGGTGGAGACTTGGAGTTGAAGTATAATTTGGAATTTTCCAGGAACCTGGAAAAGAAAAAGAGTGAGTGAGTAAAGTTTCTTATTTCTCTTTTTGGTATCAGAAAAAGAGTGACTGAGTAAAGTTTCTTAAAATTTTCTTATTTAATTTAAATTCAGAAAAAGAGTTGAATTGCTTCTGAATTTTAATTGATTTCTATTGGTAAGAAATGAAGGATTTGATTGATCGGAAATTTTAATTACTTTTTGAGAAAAGCTATCATGGATTTGATTAATTTGGAAGTTTAATTACTCTTTTTATTTTTTCTTATGCTTTTAGTTTATTTATAATCGAATAAAAATAAAAATATCTGATTTATTCATAGTTTTAATTATATTTAAATGATTTTGATTTATTGAAAATTGAATAAAAATTTTAGAGTCCTTTTTATTCTTATATTAAATTGAAAGTACGGTGGAATGTTTGTTGAAAAAGTAAGTTCAATTTCGTATATTAAATTTAAAGTATGATGGAATGTTTATGAAAAATTAAGTTTAATTTAAATGTTTGAATTTATTTTGAAACTTTTTAAAGGGTGGTTGTGGAGAATGGAGTAAAATTGTCAACCCATCAAACTTAGTAGTTATAAAACTATCTATCCATCATTTTCTCTTATAAAAATATTTTATGAACAAACCTATATATATATATATATAAAATTGTCAACTCATAAAATTCGGTAGTTATAAAACTAGTTATTCATCATTTTCTCTTATGAAGAAACTCATATATATATATATATATATATATATATATAATTGTCAACTCATTAAAATTTGGTGGTTATAAAACTAGGTACCCATCATTTTCTCTTATGAATAAACCCATATATATATATATATATATATATATAATTGTCAACCCATAAAATTAGGTAGTTATAAAACTAGTTACCCATCATTTTCTCTTATGAACAAACTCATAAGGAAAACCATATTTTCATTAAAAAAAGATCTTTTAACCACATCCCATGATTATATATATCTATATATAATCATGGGATGTGGTTAAGAGGTATATATATATATATATATATATATATATATATATATATATATAATTGTCAACTCATAAAATTTGGTGGTTATAAAACTAGGTACATATCATTTTCTCTTATGAACAAACCCATATATATATATATTTGTCAACCCATAAAATTCGGTAGTTATAAAACTAGTTACCCATCATTTTCTCTTATGAACAAATTCATATATATATATATATATATATAATCATGGGATGTGGTTAAGAGGTCTTTTTTTTTTATGAAAATTTGGTTTTCCTTATGAAATATGGTCAACAATCCAATTGAAACTACTTTATGGTCCTCAACTTAGGAATTAGGGTTGAATGATGAGATGAGTCAAGGATGGGAGTCATTTTTAGCTGAACTGAGAAGAGCCCATATAAGGTTGAGTGGGGATCCCAACAATTTAATAGGCAATTAACAAGATTGGGGGTGATTACACTGCAAAGCTCAATTATCTATCCCTACAGTCCCTCGGCCCTATTGAGATCAAATTATGGTGGTCAAAATTGTGGAAGGTTAAGGCTCCACCTAAGAATATATTGTTCATGTGTTTGATTCTGAATAATATAGTATTGACTTGGGAAATGCTTCAAAAGAGGAACAAGATTGCCCCTGAAAGGTGTTCATTGTGGAAAGAAAACGAGGAGACTACCACTCATCTCTTTTTGTCTTGTCCATTCTCTATGCGGTCCTAGAAGTATTTGGAGACTTTGATCGGTTTTCACAATTTGTGGCATAAAGAGACGGTGGATATGGATTTCCAAGAGTGGTTTATAAGAAAAGAGTTGAAGCCTTTTAGGGAAATTCCCTTCTTAGTCAATTAGGGAAAATGGTTGACCCACAAGTTCAATTTATTTGAAGATAAATCAATCCCATATTTTCAAATCTTTACCCAGGTTTTGGTTATGCTATCAGTTTACAAACCTAATGTGAGTATAAAGGAGCAGAGGGTTGTGGGAGCACTTTCAATGGATAGGTCTTATGCTTGGAGTTTCTTTGATGGAGCGTGTCAAGGACCAGGGCAAACATGCAGTTTGGGTTTTGTCTTATTTCTATCAGAGTCTCATTTTTTCACTACAAAGGCTAATCTTGGAAAAGGAACAAATAACGTTGGGGAATTCAAGGCTTTACTTTTTCTTTATAAAATCAACGCTTAACAAAGGGATTGTGAGGATTCATATTTTTGGGGATTCATCTCTCAATATAAATTGGATGTATGAGTAGCTTCAAGTCCATAGTGCTAGTTTATCCCCCATGGCTAAGCATTTGAAGGAAATTCCAATGTAGTTTCTAGAGGTTTCTTTCAAGCATGTTTATAGGGACCTCAATGTTCAAGTTGATACCCTTTATAAAGATGGTTTACAATTGATGGAAAATCAGATTATTGAAGAATAATACTGAGAGGCGATTTTAGTCTCCTCCAAGTCCGCTAATGTTTTTGAGTTTTAATATTTATTTTTCTATGGGTGGGTTTCAATGTAATTTTTTTACGGCCTTTGAATTGGTTGCTTGATAGGTGTTTTGATGAAATGTGATGTAAGTCCTTTGGACATGTCTATATCAGATTATCTTTCTAACGAATAGTGGGTAGAACTGTGGGAGTTCAATGATATGCACTGACAATATCACAAACTTTGCAATTGTGCATCATGCACCATGTGGAATGTATTTTTAATTCTCCTTAAATGAAAAATCCATTTTAAGTAAGAGTCGTTGTATCATTAACTTAAACATTGTGTTTGGATGATCCAAATGTATCCTCCCATTTAATCACTATTAATTTATGTAAATGTAAATTGAAATGCATTCAAAATATTGCAACATTGTGAATCTTTTTTTTAGTAGAAGCAGTTATATTTGTATTAGAAAAATGTTGCAACTGCACGGTACTATCCAACAAATTTGATTGGAGTATATATGGAGTTTGGATCTGACATTCTAATGCTACATGACGTTCCTTCAAAAAAAAAATGAAATCTGATGCATGTATACACTCACACACAAAAAAAAACTAGCAACAAATAAAATTTAAAAAAATATTGCAATATTGGATGAGGCCAAATTGTTTATAAGATTCTTCCTATTGCATGTCATTGGTTGCAGAATTTTGGTCCGTGCTCACCATCTCTACATCCCTCAGCTGTTGCTACACAATTTCATCCTATTTATCCCCTATTGACCCAATGGACAATCTAGGCATTGAGTGGGTTGTAGAGTTCATGCTAACCAAGGTAGCAATTGTTTACTTGAGGGTTGCACATTCAGCCCGTAAATCTACAATTTGTTGATTCTATAGGTGAAGGGTCTCCATTAACAAAGTAAATTCATCATCCCTACTAGCTTCCTAAGACTACATTTTGTTTGGAAATGAGGCAATTGAGGACTTATTACCAACAATATGGACCTCGTGTCTTCTTAACACATGTTGAATTTCCAAGGTCTCACACAAAGAGCATGAGCAGCATGCCCATGATCCATTGGGAGCTCCCAACATAAACCCAAAGACAACCCCAATTTACCCCAAGCCACACATAGTCTAGAAAATATAATTACATCGTTTAGCAAAACAACATGACCAATAGATGAGAGTTGATCACTTACCTCTAACATAGACCACCAATGTTGAGTTGAAGAGTGAGCAACCCCATGCACTTGAATTTCGTTGACTAATAGCCTACAAAAGGAACCACGCATGATAGGCACAATAGACACCAAGCCAAAGAGGGCCACAATATCCACTAAAGCCACTCAAGCTAAGAACATAATAATACCAACACTAAGACAAAGAAAAAGGAACATAACAGAGATGAAATGAACAAACTAAGGGGGCGTAGAGGGATTAAAGACTACAACCACATAGAGAGCCACCAAAACCTCACTCATCTCCACCACCAGAAGAATAGTCCATGGCCAAATTCACAAGAAAAGAACAGATTGGGGGGCTACCAAGGGCACATAGGCAACAACCATAAAGAGGGCCACAAAAACCACACCAACCACCGACGCCGAAAGAGCCACAATATCCACTAATGTCGCTTAATTAAGAGAATCCACGCTAGATTGGAGCACTTCTCCGATCCATGGCTAATTCCAAACCTTTGATTCCATTCAAACCGGAGACAAAATCTCTGAGAGCTAGTGAAACCCCATAACTAGAATTCCATAGGAGTGGTTTGAAGAGCAACTCGGAACCTTGATTTGAAACTAATTGCACTTGAATGAG
>JASDQU010681044.1:18630-37162 GCA_032191745.1 Picea mariana
TGAATCTTTTTTTTAGTAGAAGCAGTTATATTTGTATAAAAAAAATGTTGCAACTGCACGGTACTATCCAACAAATTTGATTGGAGTATATATAAAGTTTGGATCTAACATTCTAATGCTACATGACGTTCCTTAAAAAAAAAATGAAATCTGATGCATGTATACACTCACACACAAAAAAAAACTAGCAACAAATAAAATTTAAAAAAATATTGCAATATTGGATGAGGCCAAATTGTTTATAAGATTCTTCCTATTGCATGTCATTGGTTGCAGAATTTTGGTCCGTGCTCACCACTTCTACATCCCTCAGTTGTTGCTACACAATTTCATCCTCTTTATCCCCTATTGACCCAATGGACAATCTAGGCATTGAGTGGGTTGTAGAGTTCATGCTAACCAAGGTAGCAATTGTTTGCTTGAGGGTTGCACATTCAACCCATAAATCTACAATTTGTTGATTCTATAGGTGAAGGGTCTCCATTAACAAAGTAAATTCATCATCCCTACTAGCTTCCTAAGACTACATTTTGTCTGGAAATGAGGCAATTGAGGACTTATTACCAACAATATGGACCTCATGTCTTCTTAACACATGTTGAATTTCCAAGGTCTCACACAAAGAGCATGAGCAACATGCCCATGATCCATTGGGAGCTCCCAACATAAACCCAAAGACAACCCCAATTTACCCCAAGCCACACATAGTCTAGAAAATATAATTACATCGTTTAGCAAAACAACATGACCAATAGATGAGAGTTGATCACTTACCTCTAACATAGACCACCAATGTTGAGTTGAAGAGTGAGCAACCCCATGCACTTGAATTTCGTTGACTAATAGCCTACAAAAGGAACCACAACCATGATAGGCACAATAGACACCAAGCCAAAGAGGGCCACAATATCCACTAAAGCCACTCAAGCTAAGAACATAATAATACCAACACTAAGACAAAGAAAAAGGAACATAATAGAGATGAAATGAACAAACTAAGGGGGCGTAGAGGGATTAAAGAATACAACCACATAGAGAGCCACCAAAACCTCACTCATCTTCACCACCAGAAGAATAGTCCATGGCCAAATTCACATGAAAAGAACAGATTGGGGGGCTACCAAGGGCACATAGGCAACAACAATAAAGAGGGCCACAAAAACCACACCAACCACCGACGCCGGAAGAGCCACAATATCCACTAATGTCGCTTAATTAAGAGAATCCACACTAGATTGGAGCACTTCTCCGATCCGTGGCTAATTCCAAACCTTTGATTCCATTCAAACTGGAGACAAAATCTCTGAGAGCTAGTGAAACCCCATAACTAGAATTCCATAGGAGTGGTTTGAAGAGAAACTCGGAACCTTGATTTGAAACTAATTGCACTTGAATGAGGAAACTTAGACCCACAATTAACATCAACTCCTCGCATGTCTTAACCATAATCCCACTTGGATAAAAAATCATGAGTTGAAGTGGTTTAATGGCTCACGCTAGCATTGAAGGCGACAAGTGTGAGAGGACTACATTGTATGTGCATCCCAAACACTTTCCTTGAAATACATCCACCCCAAGTGCAATTGAATGCCAAGTGTTCATGATGTTGTGTATAATCATTAACTTTAATGCCATGAGATTAGAGGATAGGGTCATAAATTTTCCTATCTTTTAACCTAAGGTTACCCCTAGCTAGATTGTTTGCTTTGTTGGCCATTGAGGCAACTTGCCACTTGAGAGCTCTTAGAACATGGTAGAATTCAATGCTTTCAAATCTAGATATTTCTTGTTTGATTCGGGTGATTTTCATGACTAGGGATCCATTGCTCGAGCTAGATACTTTAAGCATTAATTTAATGACCAATGTTGGATCCCCAATAACAATTAATTTCTTGCATTCCCTCTCATCGATAATCCTAAAACCTTGACACAAGGCAAGAGCCCCTACTTGGTTGTTTGACACTCTACCCAGACTCCATTCAAAATTGTTCCCCACATTTCCTTCAGGATCAAGAATGAACCCCCCACACATGCCACCCCTTTGAATCTTTTGTTGATTGACAAGAATGAACGTCAACTTTCAACAATGCTCCAATCATTTGTAAAAAAAAACATATTGTAGAATTCACTTGAAATTTGTAGTTTCAAAAAAGATCCTTTTGTTATATGATTCACTTGTTAGTACAATTTCTTACAAAACATACATTTTTCGAAGATTTTAAAGGTTCTTTATTGAGTTTCATAAAGACAAAATTTTCATAAGCAAAGTTCTTCCAGTGATGAAACTCAAGCTATGAAAAATGACCAAAATCCCCAAAAAAACAAAGTTCCTCCATGAATATAATTCTAAGTAAGTGGAAGTGTGTCTTTCATCAAATTTTCTATTAAATTCAAATTTAAAAAAATCACCAAAAATACAAAACTATTAGAGTGTCTCTTACTCTACATATTTATGTTTGTTGGTAAGCTTTTTTCTATTAATAACAAAAACGTACAGAAAATCAAGGCCCAAGAGGGTGGCCTTAACAAATCACAATCCCAAAATTAATAACTAGAGAGCTCGTTGGCCCGCCCAAAGGGAAACCAGGCCAACATATTAAACTATAATAAAAAAGCCAATTGAAGAAGTCCCTCTAGCTAACCTGAGTCTGAGTATCTAGTCTAGGATTATGAAAAACAATGAAATTACTATTAAAGAGAGAGTTAGAAGTAACATAACCCGTAATCATCTTCAAGTTAGTGGCGTGGGATGATCAATTTGCAAGAAGCTATCTCTAAGAGACACCAGAGAGGGCGTTAGAGAAGTAGAGGCAATGCAGTCTTGGATCACCTGAAAATTGCCTCCTTGCCTCTTGACCAGGCAAGAAACCATGGTAAGCAAGAGCTTATTATGTCTTTCCAGAGCTTCCATCGTGAGCCTGAGCTTTTGAAATTCTGTTTTTTTGGCCAACATTTCTCGAGCCATAAAAACCTTTGTATCCCAATATAGCTCCACAATTTTGAAAATTGTTGTGTCCCTTGCAATACTTGAACCCAGATCGAGCTTTCTTGTCAACCTCTTGATCCTCATGATAGGCCTCGATGACCTTCACATCTTCCTCAATGGTCTGCATGAAAGCATGTGATCGAGTGTCTATGACAGTAGCATATGCAACAACAACGACTTCGGCCTCCAAGGCGGCTTTGGTGGAGTGGGTCGGCCCCTTCCCATGCTTGCTACAATGTGGAGGCATGTTGTGAACCCAAATGAGACCAACAAACCAACAATTAAGGAACCAACAACAATATCATAGCTCCAAATAATTACCCAGAGAACCAGGTTGAGAACTCCCCCATGCAACCCTGATATAGAGCAAGTTTCATGTCATAATTACCACAATCAAATTATAATAAGGGGACGTCATTGCCCGGGGTGGTGAATGTGACCTCAATAGTGTTTGAACCTCCCCCATAACCATCAACCATTGTCGAAGGAAGTGGGAAGTACAAGTTGATTAGGTCGCGACTCTCAGCCAGAGTTATGAGGTTGAGAGGTGGGTTTTTGTGGGCATGTGAACCTCTCGTCTAGCTCGCACGTCACCCCCTCATCAATCATATCAAACCCCCGATCCACAAAGTCTCTTATTCTATATTTAATAACAAACCATATAAATTGTTTAGTTTTACTATTGTACTCTAAAAATATATAATTACTATTTTTTTTATTAAATTAAAATAACCCTCAAATAAAATTATATTTATTTTTATTTTTTTATAAATTTACAAAATTTTAATTTTAAATCATTTACCTTGTGAACAAGAAAATATATATCGACATCAATTTGATGTATACCAACTTTGTAATTTAAAAATAAATTAAAAAAATACCATACATCAAATTGATGTATAGCAACTTTGTAATTAAAAAAATAAATTATATTTGATGTATAACAACTTTGTAATTTATAAAATAAATTAAAAAAATACCATACATCAATTTGATATATAACAACTTTGTAATTAAAAAAATAAATTATTATGCTATATAACAACTTTGTAATTAAAAAAATAAATTATTATGCTAAATAAATAGAAAATATTACTTAATTTACTATACAATATCGTCTATCATTCATAAAGTATATTAAGTGAAATATGGAAAAAATTTAATGCGCTTTTATTGTGAATCCTAAGTAAATCATCGCCTTTAAAAACATATGAATATGGAAAATAATTTTTTTTTTTAAAGAAACGTATTAACATCTATACATCATTGATTTGAAAAGAATTTTGGTAAAAGGAACAAGCATAATTATCTCAACAATAATTGTGGTACCAGGAATAAGCATAACAATGGAATAAGCATAATTATCACAATAATATAATAAATATTTAAAAACATAAGAGGTGGAATATTATTTAAATAGTGTAAAATAAATATGTGGGAAAAAATTAAAAAGTTTGATAAACTTTTATTATGTTTTGTCAATTGGTTTAGTTTAAATGGTCAAGAGGAATAATTGTTATCCTAATTTAGATTCAATTCTTGTCTTAAGATTTTAGGATTTACTTGGTATTCTCAAAATGAAAATTTGAAAAAATAAATAAATAAAATAATATTTCATCATATTTTAAAAGATAAATAATAAATATGAATAAAATTATATTTCATTAAATTTTTAAAGTTCGGATTATCCATTTGGTAAAACAATTAATGACAAGCTTAATTTCAAGGGGAAACAAGAAATTAAAAACTATGATCTCATTCACTGGGATAAATTCACATCTAACTCAAAACCACTTAAAATAACCATTAATTTTTTTTTAATATTTTTGTTTTATTATAACCATTTTAGAGTTTAAGTTTTGTTTACGATTTTATATATAATATTAAATCTTTTTGTTAAGAACAAAATTTGGAGGCTTTTATGTTTTCAAATGTTTATGAATCTATATGTATTATTTATTTTGAGTACAATAATGTTTTTAGACTATATTTTGGGAAGGCCCCATTTGAAAAACCCCAAAACCATATATATATATTTATTTTGAGTACAATAATGTTTTTAGACTATATTTTGGGAAGGCCCCATTTGAAAAACCCCAAAACCATACATATATATATATATATATTTATTTTTTTTTGTGCTTTTTGAATGAGCATTTCATATTATTTTTAAAAACTAATTTAGATTTATCATAATATTAAATTTGTCGAATGTTTAGAGGATTAAATATAGGAGATGTAAACTTTTTTAATTGTGTTATAGCTTAAAATAGACTACACAGGTACAAAATCCTAGTTGTGATCGAAATAATCACACTAGCTTAAAAAATAGTGATATAAGGGAAATAACCTTAGGGAAAGGCTAGAGAATGCAAGTATTCCCCCCTAAAGGTTACAATTATCATTAAAAGGCTTAAACTCTTGAGAAAGCACTTGAAACAAGTAATAAAGAAAAAAGTATGTTGGCAACACCACTAATCCTAGGAAACCTGCATCACCAAAGAAAAAACCCTTGATACTTATGTTGTTCTAGAGAAGATTCCAAGCTATAAAATTATGCATGCTAGATAGTTACAAGACACAATCCATTCATGAACTACCTCAAGGTAATGTTACAGCCTTTGGTTTTACCCTTCTAGGTGGATTCAAAACATAATTCAAAGCTATAAATACAAGGCTTAGGGTAAGAGTTTGAGATATTGGAGAAGTGCAAGGTTATGTTATTCACACTACAATAGAGATCTTGTTTCCAAAGCACCCATGATCCAGATTTGATCATTATATAATTTTTCATCTATCTTAGTACTTTATGGTTGGAAAAATTGGAGGAATTGGCTTGTAGGGCTCATTTTATTGGGAGATCTCAGTTTGGAGATTTAGGGTCTAGAACCTTCTAAAGCCATTTTGGTGATTAGGCCTTAGGTAATCCTAGTTGTCTAAGTCAAAAGGTGGCATTACATACACCCAACCTTTGAGAAACATATTCCCGAGGTGGTCAAAAAAAGCGAGGGGTGATCTCGTCGTAAGGTCTCGACATCCACAACATCATGCTTAAACGAAGGTATGAGATCAACCTTTCCACAACATCCTGGATTCGTGGGGAAGGCCCCTAGGACCTTCTCCAGGGGAGGAAGCTCTAGGCCACCTCCTTATGCAAATAGAGTCGCACCTATAACAATTTCTATAAGTAATTCAGTGGCAGCGAGTGCAGCATCCCATTCATCACCAACAACGCAGGCATATCCACAACCTTCTCAGGGAGCAACAAGTAGGGGCAAGGGCTCCAGGGGAAAGAACTYATTTCAGAGACCATCACAGGGCAGTGCGTAGGTTCTATCTCATGTTACTTGTTGGGGGTGTGGAGGACCCCATTACCAGCGTGACTTCCCAGATTCACAAGCAGGATTTGTGCATAGAGAAGGAAAGGCCCCRATGGGAAGAGTGAGTAGTAGCCACCCGATTTATGCAGCGGTTAATAATCATCAAGCAGAACATCAATCCACGGTGGTGGAGTCGTCAGGTACACTAAATCATGTCAATGTTAAAATTTTATTTGATTTTGGTGCTACATATACGTTCATTTCACCTTATGCATTAGAAAAGTGTGGGTCGATAGCCTACGAGCACGATGACTTTAAAAAAGTCGAGATGGCTTCAGGGGAAAAACAAGTGGTAGGACCTAGTGTCGATAATTGTCTTGTAGACATGGGAGTGTGTACTACTAGGTTGAAGGTGTACATCACTGCTCTGGGGACGTATGACCTAATCATTGGAATGGATTGGTTAGAAGCCCATCGAGCTATGGTAGATTGTTTCACGAAAAGGGTTCTTTGTGTTGACGATGAAGGAAGGTCAGTAGAGATCCACGGTGTACAGAGAAAAGTGTCTCTACGCTTTATCTCAACCATGAAGGTTAAACGTTGCATGAGCAAGGTTGTCGATTATATGTAGTGGAAGCAATCGATGAAAGGAAAGGACCCTCCTTAGATCAATGCCCAGTATTGTCAGAGTTTAAGGATGTTTTTCCGAAAGAGTTGCCAAGGTTACCTCTTGAGAAGGAGCTTGATTTTACCATTGAGCTAAAACCTGGTATGGAGCCAATTTCCAAGACTCTGTATAGGATGACAGTGCCAAAACTTTGTGAGTTGCAGATGCAGTTGAAAGAACTACTCGACTTAGGGATAATAAGGCCTAGTGTCTTACCTTGGGGTGCACCAGTAATTTTTGTGAAGAAGAAGGATGGTTCCTTATGACTGTGTATAGATTGCAGGGACTTGAACCGTGATACAGTGAAAAATAGGTACCCAATGCCACAGATAGATGATCTCTTTGATTAGATGAAAGGAGTAGCGATGTTCTCAAAAATTGATCTGTGATCATGGTATCACCAGTTAAGGATTAAGGAAGGCGATATTCCTAAAACTGCATTTCAAACTTGGTTTGGGCATTACGAGTTCGTTGTAGTACCTTTCGGTTTGACCAATGCGCTAGCAGTATTCATGAGCCTCATGAATGGTGTATTCCGAAAGTACTTAGATCGCTTTGTACAGGTCTTTTTGGATGATATCCTCATCTATTCCAAGAACGAAAGAGAACACGAGGAACACTTGCGAGTGGTGTTGTCATGCCTTAGAGAAAACAAATTTTATGGCAAGTTGTCGAAGTGTTCTTTCCTCCAGAAATAAATTCACTATTTGGGTCATATCATTTCTAGTGAAGGAATCTATGTGGACCCAGAAAAGGTAAAGGCCATTATGGAATGGCCAGTGCCAAAAAATGCTCATGAGGTAAGAAGCTTCATGGGGCTAGTGGGTTATTATCAGAGATTTGTGGAAGGGTTCTCTAAAATAACAAAACCCATCACCACTTTGCAGCACAAAGGGGTCAGTATGAATGGACAGAAGAATGAGATAATGCATTCATCGAGCTTAAGAGGTTACTAGCTAGTGCACCAATTCTACGAGTGTCAGATATGGAAAAAGACTTCACTGTATGCATTGATGCCTCGAAGCAAGTGTTGGGGGCCAATGTTGATGCAAGATGGAGGAGTGATAGCGTATGCGTCAATGAAGTTGAATCAACATGAGGAGCTTTACACTACTCATGATTTAGATTTGGCGGGTGTAATACTAGCTTTGAAACTTTGGAGGCATTATCTAGTGGGGCAAAACTCTGAGCTCAAAATGGACCATGAAAGCTTAAAACATATCTTCACTCAAAGGGATCTCAATGCCAGGCAGAGGCGATGGAGTGAGTTTATGAGTGAGTACGATTTTGGAATTTCATACATCAAGGGAAAGGAAAATGTGGTCGTGGATGCCTTGAGTCAGAGACGACGTGTCTTCTCCTTGGTACCTTCAAAAGTTAATCTTAGGGAGCATGTGTTGGGGCAACTTCTTGGAGATATTTGGTATTTAAGGGTTACTTCAACCCTCTAGAGTGGAAGGCAATTAGATCTAAAGTATGAAGGATATAGCCTGGAAGCAGATGGACTATTAAGATATCAATGAATGATGTACATCTCCGAAGATGGAGATATTCAAAGCATCATACTCAAGGAATCCCATAGAGCACTTTATTGTGCGCATCCGGGTGTGAAGAAAATGTACACAGACATGAAGAAGATTTTCTGCTAGGTAGGCATGAAGTGTGATGTAGTCCATTTCGTCGCCAAGTGCCTAGAGTGTCAATAAGTGAAAGCTGACCACCACCACCTGACAGGTTTCCTACAACCGCATGATGTCCCTATGTCCAAATGGGAGGTCATTTCTATGGATTTTGTTGTAGGATTGTCGCTCACATCGCATAGACACAATGCCATTCTTGTGATAGTTGATAAGATGACCAAGAGTGCTCATTTTATTCCTATTAGAGACACTTGTGATGTCACTGATGTGGCACGCGTCTTTGTAAGTGAGGTCATCCGTTTTCACGAGTTACCCAAGAATATCATTTCAGATAGGGACTCCAGATTCACTTCTAGGTTTTGGGCAAGTTTGCAGTCAGGATTGGGGACTCAGTTGAACTTAAGAACAACTTATCATCCCGAAACATATGGGAAAATTGAGAGAGTAAAACAGGCTATAGAAGACATGCTTAGGATGTATGTTATGGATAATCACACCCATTGGGAGAAGTACCTACCTTTGGTAGAGTTCCCCTACAATAACAGTTTTCATAGCTCCATTGGAATGCCACCCTACGAAGCTCTCTATGGAAGGCCATGTAGAACACCATTGAGTTGGGAAAGGTTAGAAGACCGAGTGACACTTGGGTCAGAATTGATTCAAGAGATGGAGGAACAAGTGATTCAGATTAGGCAGAGACTAAAGGAAGCACGAGATAGACAGAAAAGTTATGTTGATGCACATAGGACTGGCCGAAGTTATAAAGTGGGAGATCAAGTTTTCATTCGTATCAGGCCTAATAAGAGTACCATTTGGTTCGGGAAGGGGACAAAGTTGTCTTCTCGATTTATAGGACCGTTCAAAATCTAAGAGAGAATTAGACATGTTGCCTATCATCTCGTGTTGCCACCCCACTTGCATAAAACTCATAATGTTTTTCATGTACTTGTTCTACGTTATTATGTTGTTGATGAATCTCATAAACTGAATTGGAAGGAATTACAAGTATCGAACGTGGGAAACCTCACGGTAGAACCGTTACACATATTGAACCGTAGGATCCGACAACACAGGAACCGTCTGGTAGACCAAGTTAAGGTCCAGTGGGACAAGTATAGCCCAGGATCTGCTACTTGGGAGGATGTCGAGACCTTACGACGAGATCACCCCTCGCTTTTTTTGACCACCTCGAGAATATGTTTCTCGAAGGTTGGGTGTATGTAATGCCACCTTTTGACATAGACAACTAGGATTACCTAAGGCCTAATCACCTTTATTTTCTATTCATTGTGAAACTATTAATGATAGACTTGAACTTTTAAGACGTATGAACCTATGTGAATGTCAATTCTATGAATGTTTAACGTTATTTGAATGATGATGGATATTATGCAATCTATTATGTGAATGAAAATTCTACGAATGTTTAACGTTATTTGAATTATGATGGATATTATGCAATCTATTTCTAAGTTGAAAATTTTGACATTTAAAGTTGTTGGTACGTGGATATCGAATTGAGATTCTGGTTAAATGAATTTACATGATGATAATGCATAGATATGTATGAGTTTATGTTATAGACTAATATGCAGGTCAATGGGCTATGAAATAGCCAAAGGATAATGATAATAAAAAGTTGATGTCGTGAACATCGAACGAGAAACAATATGGTATGAATCTTTGTATGTGAAATAATGTTGGTTCGAATGCATTGCTATGATATATGGACCAGTGCAGGTTTTTCAGGTGGTGAGACTGCCTAAAACTGAATATACGATGACAAAATTCCCAACAATACAATGCCACTGTATGTTCCATGGGAGGGTGTGGACCCTAGTTCTGTTAGGAGGGGTGGGGGCATTTCCCACCATGTGTCCTTTCAAACCTGGAGTCATGGGAGGACGGTGTTAGCTCACGCTCCCCTAGACATGTGATGATGACTGTCAGTTGCCTGTTGAGGAAGTTTGGTCAAGAGAGTTGACACTTCCGCTTACGAGTTCTATTTGGAGTTAGGTCAATATAGTTGACGCTCCAAGATAGTCCAGTAGAGGAAGGTTAGGAATGGAAAACGAAAGTAAGTTAGGGAGGAAGGATGAATTGAAATAGTTGAGTGTTTGTGGGGATTTCGCTTTATAGTAGAATTTATTGTTTTCCCCCTTTTTGAAAAGAAAACATGTATATATGTATATTTATAATTCCTTAATTGAACTACGATTATCTAAATAAATGTTGTTTGTGCTAAATTATTATAATTGAGGGATTTTGCGAACATTTTAATTGGTTTACTATCTTTTATGAAATGAATGTTCTTGTTGATTGGGTTGGACACATGCAAGAATTACTTTAGGAGTGATAATTATTGTCATTAGTTCATGTATGAGTAATGCATGTGCTAGCTACACATGCATGCCTTGCACATGTACACTAGTATGTATAAATGTTTTAAATTGATGATGTTGTTTATTTGACGTGAATGTATGAATCGTGTGTCATTACCCTTGTATTTTAAATTAATCTAACTTCGGGACAGTTTCTTGAAGGGTGAGTGTATGTAACAACCCTAATTAATTATTTAATTATCATGGTTGATAAATATTAATTCAATTAATTATTAAAATAAATTTATTGAGACTTTATTATAATATTATTAAAATTGGTAGTTGAAGTAATTAATGGGAGGGATAAGGTGGTTGATGAATTAATGGGGGACAAGGTGGTTGAGGAATTAATGGGGGATAAGGCAGTTGGAGAATTGAAGGAGGGGGAGGCATTCGAGGGAGGGGAGAGGACTTGGAGATGGATCTTTGGTCTGGGTTTTGGAGAGGTGAAATTGAAGAAGAAGGAGGAGGAAGAAATGCTGAGAGGAGAAGATTAGTGAACAATTTGTTTTTTTGGGGAACTCTCACAGAGACACAATTGTTGCTGGGAATTTTGGGCTCGAGGGCCAAGAAACCGCAAGGATTCCTGAAGCTAGGGAGCCAGAGAGGTTGTTCCTAGTTGGTTGGGAAATTAATACTCAGTTTGGGTAGGATCATCAACAACCAGGAAAGGGCTAAATCAACTAAGCTTCAGGTTGAGGTAGATACTTTATGCATTTTCTGCTATCATTATATTGTTGTGGATTATTATGTTGTTAGTATGTTGTTGTTGCTATGTTGTTTGGTGATATGCCGTTAGTATGTTGTTGTTATTAGATTGTTGTTGATCATCATGTTGCTGTCAATTATTATGCTGGTAGAAACTGTCAATTATTATGTTGGTAGAGGAAAATCAAGAAAGAAAATTCTAAACTGAGTAGCAATAATTAAAGAAGTAGATTAGAAAGTATTTATTTATTTTTAGGAGGCTTTGTAATTTAGGCTTTACACAATTATTGATAAGGTTTTTGACCTTCTAGAATCTTCTTGAAAGTCCACCCACGGTTGGCCCCACATGTGTGAGTAATGGGGGCTGACCTGACATCCACTCGTACCATGGTGGTCAACAAGGTAAGTCAAGTTGTGGGAGACATAACTTCCACATACGAGCATAGGTTGAGGTGATTTTTGCACTGTTGGAAAGGTCTTTGTGTGTGGAATAATGTCAACGGGTTGTGAGCTATGCTTGCAAAGTTTTGACCCCAAAAATTGTCGTTTGATGCCTCAAAATGGATTTAGAAGGTTCTAGACCCTAAATCTCCAAACTGAGATCTCCCAATAACATGAGCCCTACAAACCAATTCCTCCAATTTTTCCAACCATAAAGTACTAAAATAGATGAAAAATTATATAATGATCAAATCTGGATCATGGGTGCTTTGGAAACAAGATCTCTATTGTAGTGTGAATAACATAACCTTGCACTTCTCCAATATCTCAAACTCTTACCCTAAGCCTTGTATTTATAGCTTTGAATTATGTTTTGAATCCACCTAGAAGGGTAAAACCAAAGGCTCTAACATTACCTTGAGGTAGTTCATGGATGGATTGTGTCTTGTAACTATCTAACATGCATAATTTTATAGCTTGGAATCTTCTTTAGAACAACATAAGTATCAAGGGTTTTTCCTTTGGTGATGCAGGTTTCCTAGGATTAGTGGTGTTGCCAACATACTTTTTCCTTTATTACTTGTTTCAAGTGCTTTCTCGAGAGTTTAAGCCTTTTAATGATAATTGTAACCTTTAGGGGGGAATACTTGCATTCTCTAGCCTTTCCCTAAGGTTATTTCCCTTATATCACTATTTTTTTAAGCTAATGTGATTATTTCGATCACAACTAGGATTTTGTACATGTGTAGTCTATTTTAAACTATAACACAATTAAAAAAGTTTACATCTCCTATATTTAATCCTCTAAACATTCCACAAATTTAATGTTACGATAAATCTAAATTAGTTTTTAAAAATAATATGAAATACTAATTCAAAAAGCACAAATAATATATATATATGGAAGGTTTTGGGGTTTTTCAAATGGGGCCTTCCCAAAATATAGTCTAAAACACATTATTGTACTCAAAATAAATAATACATATAGATTTATAAACATTTGAAAACATAAAAGCCTCCACATTTTGTTCTTAACAAAAAGATTTAATTATATATATATATAATTGTAAACAAAATTTAAACTCTAAAATGGTTATAATAAAAAAAAATATTAAAAAAACTTTAATGGTTATTTTAAGTGGTTTTGAGTTAGATGTGAATTTATCCCCAGTGAATGAGATCATAATTTTAAATTTCTTGTCTCCCCTTGAGATTAAGCTTGTCATTAATTGTTTTACAAAATGGATAATCTGAACTTTAAAAATTTAATGAAATATAATTTTATTTATATTTATTATTCATTTTTCAAAATATGATGAAATATTATTTTATTTATTTATTTTCTTAAGTTTTCATTTCGAGGATATCAAGTAAATCCTATAATTTTAAGGCAAAAATTGAATCTGAATTAGGATAACAATCATTCAAGAATTAAATCTGAATTAGGATAACAATCATTCCTCTCAATAATTTAAACTAAACTAATTGACAAAACGTAATATAAATTTATTAAACTTTTTAATTTTTTCCCACATATTTATTTTACACTATTTAAATAATATTCAACCTCTTATGTTTTTAAATATTTATTATATTATTGTGATAATTATGCTTATTCCATTGTTATGCTTATTCCTGATACCAAAATTATTGTTAAGATAATTATGCTGGTTCCTTTTACCATTGTTATGCTTATTCCTGGTACCAAAATTATTGTTAAGATAATTATGCTTGTTCCTTTTACCAAAATTCTTTTCCAATCAATGATGTATAGATGTTAATACGTTTCTTTAAAAAAAAAAAAATTCCATGTTCATATGTTTTTAACGACGATGATTTACTTTTTCCATGAAAAAATTCACTCAATTTTATAATAGTTATAAAATCATTTACAAAAGACAAGTCTGCAGCGACTAAAATGCTGTGATCGACGCACCAGCAGTGTGTTAAACCAAAACTATTGGAACAGGGAAGGCGAAAATATTGCCTAGCAACCACAAAATACACGGCCCTAGAGCTAATAACTGTGAGAAAGATGAGAACAAACAGCCTGTAGGATGCAATTGGCTGTCAAAATTCAGAAGAAGATGGGCTGAAGACAAGAATTAGAAAATGCTGAGGATAGTAGAAGGACTCTCAATTCCATTTTCACAATGGAAGATCGAGAGTTTCCCTGCCATCTCGGTAAGAGCCCTCTTTGAGAGAGCATCTGCTTCATGATTGAAGGATCTAGGAAAGTGTTGAAAGTCAATCTTTGTGAAGCATTTTGAGAGGTCTAGCACCTTTTTTTTCCAGCCTTCAATCTGGACAGAGTGAAGCTCAGAAATTTGTTTAATCCAGTTGATGACGACGCTCGAATCCCCCCGGACCAGCAGATGAGTGATGGACCATGAGGAAGCCAGCGAGAGGGAAGCCCAAAGACCCATAAGCTCCGCTTTGGTATTAGATCCTGGACCACAGTTGAGAAACCATTTGGTGATTCTCGACTGATGAGTTTTGAAAAAACCCCCCACCCCGCAGCAAAGACCAGTTGACAAGGCAACACCATCAAAACAAGCAAGGGTGAAACCCTCAGGCAAGCGCAGGTTGATATCTTTAAATAAGACGGGCTTTACAGACGATGGCTTCCAGTTGAAAGAGGCGATAACTATGTAAGTTACTGCAATTATGGATGGAGCCCTGCCTTCAAACAGAGCAAAGTTCCTCTCGATCCAAAGGTTCCAGCAGATGAGGGCAGCAAGGCCGATCGGAAGGGAGCGGTTTGAAAGCCACTCAATGAAAACATCTGTCACTGTAGTCCCGCTCCATGAAGAAGGAAGGTTGTAGTGCAAGAACAAAAAGTGCCAAACCTCACTTGAAAAGTCACAGTGAATCAAAAGATGATTGATGTCTTCCTGTGCGTGGCGACAGAGGGGGAAGAAACCGGGTCCCTCCCATCCTCTCCGGTGAAGCATATCCCATGTAAGGATCTTTTGTTTACCTGCCAGCCAGACAAACAATTTATACTTTAGAGGGACCTTCCAACACCAAATCTGTTGGAACCATGATGGATCGGACCCGGGACAATGTTGGGAAATGAGGGCCTCATAAATATTTTTAACAGAGTGGAGACCCGAAGCATCCCCTCCAGTCCACAAGAGAGAGTCAGGTTCATTAGTGAGGGAAATGCCCGCCCTTTTAAGAGCAGAAGTGAATCGATTCCAGTCAAAAGCCCACAGTCCATCAAGAGCCAGATCGCAACTCTTCAACCAATTATCTGGCTAGGAGGGGGTGATTGTCGGTGTTCTAACCTATGCAAGATTGTTAAAATTTAAAGAGCTGAGCTTCAAGCACAATGCTGGAGGAAGGAGTGAGCCCTCGTCCAGTCCCAAAATCTGATCACGTCCCAATCTTATCTCAGTGCCAGTGCTCGGCTTCCAACGAAGCCAGTGAAGAATGACAGGGGAAGAGGCGACCAGTCCCTTCCAGAAAGTAGAGG
Organism: Picea mariana; assembly: GCA_032191745.1. NCBI lineage: Eukaryota > Viridiplantae > Streptophyta > Pinopsida > Pinales > Pinaceae > Picea > Picea mariana. The sequence goes on from JASDQU010681044.1 coordinate 34,252, forward strand.
CCCACTTTAGCTGCAAGGTTGGCTTTCGAATCCAATCAACAAGTTTTAATGATCCCAAATATTTTTCCGTTAAGATACGGTGCCAAATACTATCAAGATTTACAGCCCTCCAAAAGGAATTTGCCAGGAGGGCAGTGTTGAAGGTGGCTAAATTTCTAAGCCCCCAACCTCCTGCCTTTTTTGATGTAGTCAAGGACGCCCAACTGCAAAGATGGAAACTGTGTTTATTTCCATGACCGTTCCACAGGAAGTTTGAAGCGAGTCTCCGGAGAGTGTTGAGAATCTTTTTTGGAATTTTTACCAATGTCATCCAGAAAACTGCTAGACCTTCCAGTACATATTTTACCAATATCAGTCGACCTCCAATGGAAAGCCACTTGTTACACCAGAAGGCAATTTTCCTTTCAAAAAGATTCACAAGCCATTGCCAATCAGCAGGGGTGTAGGCTCCCAGTTTGAGCTGAAAACCAAGATATCTGAAACCCTCCCTCAGGTCAAAAAAAGAGTAAGGCAAGGACGCTTTGAAACTAATTAATTCGGTCTCCCATAGTCCCCAGTAGTAAACTGAGGATTTAGAAAGATTGATGGACAAACCTGAGACAGAGCAGAAACAATGTAGCACTTCCTGGATAGCTGACCACTCCTCCAGATCAGAATTTGACAAGAGAAGAACATCATCAACGAACATAAGGTGGAAGATCTTTATGAGCTTTGAGACTTTAATGCTGGAGAATTTTTGATCATTGAAGCTTTTGGTGAGAAGGAGGCTGAGGCCTTCCATGATCAAAATAAAGAGGTATGGGGAGAGAGGGCATCCCTGACGAAGGCCCCTCTCACTATTAAAGAAGTTCGTAGCCTCACCATTGATTAAAACAACGAAATTTGCACTTGTGACACATGCAAGGATCCAATTTGTAAACTTTTCTCCAAAACCCACAGCATGTAGCACTAGCCTCAGAAAATCCCAGTCAATGCTGTCGAAGGCTCTTTTGAGATCATGCTTCATAATCAGCGCTTTTAAATTTTGCTTTTTGATACTGTGGATGCATTCGTGGGCAGCACCAATAGCATCCTGGATTCTTCTGCCCTTTAAGAATCCAAGTTGTTCTGCCGAAAGGCTCCTGCCTAGATAAGGTTTGATCCGGTTGGAGATGACCTTTGAGATTAGCTTGTAGACGAGGTTGCAAAGTGAGATAGGACGGAAGTCGTTGAAGGAGAGCGGGAGTTTATCTTTTGGAATCAGAACCAGAAAGGTCGCATTTAGGCTCCCCGAGATCTTACCTTTTAAACGAGAGTCCTCCACCATCTGAAGAAGATCCATGCCGACCAAATCAAAGAAGAAGATGAAAAATTCTGAAGTCCAGCCATCCGGCCCCGAGCTTCTTTCTCTTTTAAAGTGAATCAGGATATCTTTGATTTCTGTAAGAGAAACAGGTTTATAGAGTTCTGTAGCAGCTTCTGAAGAGATGAATTTAGGAAACGAACTTGTTGTAGAGGCCTTTTCTGGAAGATAGTGGCTGTTAGTAGTTTTAAAAAGTTGTTTGTAATGCGCCACAGCCTCATCCTTAATCGCTGCTTGCCCACGGATGGCTCCCTCCCCCGCGCTGTCTATAGACCAAATGGTCTTTTTGCACCTGTTATAGCTAGCCACATTATGGAAAAACTTTGAATTTGTGTCACCGCTTTTCAGCCAAGTGGCCCGGCTACGCAATCTCCAAGCCTTTTCTTCGTTACTCAAGATGGAGGCCCTGTTAGATTCTAAAAACTTTAGGTGTTCAGCCTTTTCCAAAGTCAAAGCGGAAGAAGTCGATGTGTGGATGAGCTCTGAAATCTCTGCCTCCAGCTGGTTTAAAAGAGCTTTTTCGGTTGTTTTTTGGGCTAGATACCACGACTTAGTTTTTGCTTTAAGAACTTTTAACTTCCAGACCAATCGCCTCTGTGGGTCGACTTCGGCCAAGAAACTTCGATCCGTCCAGATCGTGTGGACCAAATCTGAGTAGTCCTTAGAAAGAAGCCAGTGGTAATTAAACTTGAAGGGGGTCAATCTATGCAGCGCTGGGGGCAAAAGCTGGAGGAGAACCAGGGCATGGTCCGAAACATAAGGGAACTCCACCCACGACAAAGGAAAAATCGATGTAGACAGAAAAGACTCTGCTACAAAAAAACGTTCCAGTCGTCTCCCAATGGCATCTTGACCTGTGCGCCCATTTCGCCAGGTAGGTACGAGCCTGTGTGGTTTGACATCGATCAAATTGTTTGCAGTGAAGAGCTCGCTGAAGGTTGAATCAAAAGGTCCCTGCGTGCTAGAACCTCCCCAGTGCTCATTGGCCGACATAATAAAATTGAGATCCCCACCAAGAATAAGATTCAGAACAGAAAACAGTCCGCTATCAGCCAGTTGTTTCCAGAAGAGAGATCTATTTGAACAAGGACCGTAGACATTAAGGAACGCCACCTCCTGACAAGTTGCTAAGTAGCGTCCTGTTAACAGAATGCCACCCTTCATCATGAAAGGCCTCAACTCAAAAAGCTCCGGGTCCCAAGCCACCAACAAACCACCGGAGTTTCCTATGGAGCTGGCAGCCGCTGAGACCCAAGAAGGACGGAAAAGATGAACGAAATCCCTGGAAGAAACATCGGACGAAAGGGTCTCTTGAAGAAAGAAGAGATCCGGTTTTGTTTTATCCAACAACCTTCGGAAAGAAGCCGCCTTGAGGGGGCCTCCGGTCCCTCGATTGTTTAAGGAGAGCACGATCATTATTTTGATCGTGCCAAGGCCTTCATAGCTCTAAGGGCCTTTCCTTCCTGTGAGGGAAGATCAGTTGTTGTAGTCTGAGTATTCAAGAGCTCCTTTTTTTTCTTCCTGGAGCTTCGAGTCTGAAGGGGAGAAAGATCAGTTGCTATGCCTCTC
>JASDQU010681045.1:7178-46954 GCA_032191745.1 Picea mariana
TGGATTTTTTTTTTCTTATTAATATTTTTTAAGATACCACATATTAAATCCATATTAAGCATTGAAGGAATTACACATCTCCTTCAAACTAAAAAGTAGAAGACACCTATCAATGGAATACAAATTTTCTCTCTTAATTTAGGATATTGAAATATTTTATGGATGATCGACATTGAAATATGTTTTGTTCTTAATAAATTTTTTATATCCCACATGTCAACTCCATTATTTTACTTAAGGTGGATATTTAAAATTTTTATATATTTTATGTATGGCCCACATTGAAATATATTTTGTTATTAATAATTTTTTAAATGCCACTTGTTAACTCCATGTTGAGCACACACTAGTAGAATTTGACAAATAAATGACTACGTGGCAAACAATTGTAGTCACGACATGAAAACATGACTAAATTCTACTTTTTTTTGCAACACAGTTATAAATGACTAATTTGATTTTCAGGAAAAAAAAAAAAACATCTAAATAATTAGTCACACAAATAACAACAACTAAATAAATGACTAATTTGATTGTCGGGTAAACACAACTAAATAAATATTAGCCACACAATATAATTTGCAAACTTTCTATACACTATATCTATGTGGATGATTTAAAATATGTTAATCAATAGTTATGGAAAATATATCATATTTCGTAATATTATAATATTATAATATTGTTTTTATAATAATTCCCTGCTATCATTTCATGACATGTGACAAATGTATTAGAATACTCTTTGAAGCGGTGGGAAAATAGGGTATTGATCTCATTCATAATTTGACGAGGGCACAGAGAATTGACGAAGGTGTAGAAGGTGGGATAATATGGTGCTCTTCATAATTTGACGAGGGCGTAGAGAAGGTGGGAGAATACAACGCATTCAGGTAATTATACAACTAGTCCATGGGCGCAGAGGGAGTGGATGTAGTGGTAAATATATGACAGGGCAAAGGGAGGTGTGTTTGGGGTTTTAGGTAATTATACAACTAGTCCATGGGCGTAGAGGGAGTGGGTGCAGTGGTAAATATTTGAGGGGGCAGAGGGAGGTGTATTTGGCATTTCCGTCCTGACCAATATTGTGCAGAGGGAGTGGGTGCAGTGTTAAATATTCGACGAGGAAGAGGGAGGTGTATTTGGGGTTTCTGACATAACCAATATTGGATCCCGTGAGAAGTATTGGAACCATTGAGGTATGAATTGGATCTTAAGTCGACCAAAGGAGAGGGGTTTTAGTTAATTGGACCATTGGAGCTTGGATCTTACCATAGGAGAGGGGTTTTAGTTAATTCGAGAATTGGAGGTTTTATAGGTATATAAGCAATTGTCATGGTGGATAAAAATGTTGTGGAGAGGATGTGGAGACTTCTCAAAAGGAGAAGTAAAAATTTGAATTTGCATGGGCCTTATGTAGCAAAGTCACATGTAAATAGATTTTTGTTTGCAAACCCTAGATTTATGTTGTATTTTCTATTTTTGTATTGGGATCTATTCATTTTTGGATATTTACATTTGCAAACCCTATATATTTATGTGGATGATGAATTTGGTTTGACACATCCGGTGTTACTATATCTTCCACATATGCCAATTGAAAACTACCATCACTTTGCACCTCATTAGAAATTGACCAACTTGTTTTGGTGGGGTGGGTGATTCAGTGATTGTGAGGGTAAGTTCGGTGGTTCCGATTTCTAGTTCTTAGGTGAGGTGAGGTGTTGTTTTGTGAGAGGTAAGGGGCTAAAGGCTAAAGGAGAATGGATTAAGTTGAAAGTATAAAGGTGAAATGCTTTTGTTTAAAGTTGAATGGAAGGCTTCTAGTTAATGGTGAAAGGCTCTCTCAATCCTCTGCCAGAATGTCTCTATCCCCTCCCCGAAGACTAGCTCTGGTTGGTATATTGACTAATTCATCTCCTCAAACTCCTAATTGATAATGGGTTGGATGAGGAACTAATCCTCCATATCCTTCAACTCCTATTCCAACTCCTAATCTCTCGGTTGAATATGCCACTAAACATTTCCTATATAGATTTCCTATGCTACTAAACCAACATTTCCAAATACATGGAAGTCATAATTAACTTTCTATGAGTCAAGGTCAACAAATAAATCAGGGTACAATGTATAAAAAAATTCAAAGTTTGGGTAATAAAAAATTTCCTTAGCATATGAATCACTTTATTTCTCAGGTATTGTAATATGTTCCATGACAATACATCCAATAAACATACTCTTATTATTACATAAATCCAAACTCTAAGTGTCCATGAAAACTAGTGGTACATTCTCAGTTATTTCACAAGATGATTGATCAAGATCCATATGCTTAGTTTGTTCAAAATATTTTTCAAAAGAAAGGGGTCTATTGTTTTCAATCACCGAGTCATTATTTAAATATTCTATAGATAAGAGTTTCATTCTACTAGTAGGTGAAGAGTTTTCCTGTAACTAATATTCCTCTTGTTTCTCTTCAATTATAATTGGTAAGTCAACAAAGACCTCATGTAGATCATGGTTCATGATTTCAGTAGCAAAGTTTTCTACATCATACATAGGAAATACCAGTGGAGGAATTTCATCAAGGATTTGATTAGCTCCTTCTAGAACATCATCCTCTCCTTGATCCAAACATGGTTTTGAGAAACAAAACCCAAACATATGTTGCTATATAATTTCTTTAGTGAAATCTATAGGTTCTTGTGTATTTTGACTTTGATCAATTTATGAATTAAGCTCCTTCATAGGCTCATATTGTAGATCATCACCTTTCGAACCATCTCTTTTACTAGGCAATTCTTTTGGTGGTAGATTATTCAGATTATTTAAATCTTGTTCACCATTCATTAATAGATCTTCTTCTTCAAAAGGAGATATGAATACCACTTGATGAATTGTTCCTTTGATGGTTTGCGAAAAACTCTTCACTAGTAAGAATGCAATTGTACAAAATGTAGCCCCATAATCCAATCACAACACTCTAGATGAATCCAAATCTAGTTGTATGAAAACATTTATTGGAAATAGGAATTACATAAAATACATTCTCCATATACATATATGAAGTGTGAGGTTTCTTGAAATATCTTGGAGACAACATCACCAAATAATGGGAAGTCTGTGGAAGTTGTGGTAACAATGGTATATGTAGAGAAAATACTGCTTGAATTTATGAAAGAGGTGCACTACCTGATAATCCAAAGGTTGATGCACCCTTAAAGATTGAAGTTGAAGATTCCAATCCATATGTAGACACAGATGCAGCTGCAACTACAACAATATCATTGAAAGATGATTTTGTCTTGCTTTCAAATTTGAATTCAAACTTTGGCTTGGTAGTGTCCACATCCATAGATCCACTTGTAGAAAAAGAGAATACATGTCCTTTGTTGGGACTTGATGAACCAAAGTTGTAAGTTGGAGTAATATTCCCTGTTGTAGGCTGAGTGCTACCTTTATCTGAAGGATATGGCATGATTGTGGCAGTTGGTGGTGGTTCTATGAAAATTCTATTAGATGGAGTAACTGGAAAAGTAAACCCATAACTGTTATTTGTAGATGACTCGATAGAAACAAAAGTTTTAGAAGTGACTGCATTTGCTTTATATATTCTTCTCAATACAATATATGTGATTTGTTTATCTCCATCCAATATTATACTATTAGCACCATTTCCATCAGAAGTAGAAGGGGGCACCTTTTCAACATTTTTGCTTGCATGGCCCTCGTCATTATACTCCTTAAGAGAACTCATTCAGGAGACTTTACTCTTCTCTGGAAGAGTAGAAGAACCATATAAAATCAATGATTTTGCATAGTTCTTCTAAAATCAATTAACATACTCTATTAAAACAAATATCACTGGGGATGAATTCATTCAGATGCACCCTGATCAACACCAAAAAACACAAATCTCTTCAACTCAGACATAACCCAAATGATTTCCACCACCCAATTAAAAAATAAAGCATCACTCACTTCCTTGCTATGTAAATAGATATGGATTGTGATGGGTAAGCCCATAATTGGTGTTGTACTGATATCTTGCTTCATCAAGCTTATTTCCATTCTTGAAATGGTTGAGGTTTTGGGTTCTAGTTCTATGAAACACCAGCTGAAAATATCTCCCTCGCCACATTTTGGTTTATACATTTAATAAGGAAACCATTTCCATAATCAAGGGTTCGAGTTATGCTCCTACTTTACCTGACATTTCAAGCAATGTATTTGTTGTAAATTCCAAAAGAATTCAGAGCATTATGTAATATGGTCAAGATAAAAATACCATAACAGGTTCCAGAGTAATGCATCAACAGTTGATTATGTACATTCAGAGCATATTATTATTCTATTGGAATTATTTCTTACTACTTCGATGCACATTGGCAATAGATAATGCCTTTAGGAATCATTGTTGCAATTCTATAAGAACATAAATGAGAAATATAAGAAATGCTAGAATTGTTGATGGAGCACTGAGATAGATTAAAGGTTACAAACATATTTTCCAGTACAAGATATATCCTCCCATGTATTTATGCTTATGTATGATCATTACTACTTGCAGAAACAAGGACATATCCATCTAGCTATTCCCATACTCGTGAAGGGTTTTGTGGTTACACATAGGGTCCTCTTGGTCATGGATACACTAGGAGGAATAATAACTAGAGGCACCATAGTCTATGTCTGTGTTGATTAGAAGAACATGTCTGTGTTGGTTGGAAAATATTGGTGAGTAATATATATGATGTCTATGTTGTTGTGTTGAATCTAGTAGATCTAAACTGGAATCACAAGTGTGGTCACTTTCTAGCATTATTCAATATCATAAAATTGGAACTTTGATAGTTTTAGAAAAAAATGTAACTATGATAGTTTTAGAAAAAAAATATTTCAAGCTCCTTCAAGTGCCTCCAAAATCATTAATCTGCAATAACTTGGCCAAAAATGAGAGTGGGAAGTTACAGTAAGAACTACATGCTCCACAAGACTGCCAAACTATAGAGGATTCAGATCTACCAAGGTTGATAAACTACTCCTTCTACGACACCTTTCTCATTTCCTATTGGCTTCTCTGAGCAATGTTTTCTTTTCCCAACCTCTCTTCACAACTAGAAAATGCAAACTCATAGAATAGCTTAGTTCCTTGTCAATGTTATTGTTGTTAAAAACAAATTAGTTTCTTTTGTTCCATTGTACTATCTAAATTACCTGATATTTTTTAATTAACATATCAAATTAATATTGGAATGCAGAACATCAAAGATGAGTCAAATTCGAAGGTTGATAATGGATGAATACCATTCATATGATGAGAGAATAGTCAATGTGAATGATATGGACAGATATACATGTCCATGTAATGATTGTCTTGGTGGAAAGGTGAGAAAAATAAATTTGATTTATTGACATATAATAAGACATGGGAATAGTGGTGTAATCCCTTGGAACATAAATTATTATGAAGATATGATACAATTGCGTAGTATGAGAGATGAAGAGGTACCAAACATCACCGAAGTGGAACCAAACATAGATGAAGATGCAACAATGTTAGATGAAGGGGTTGAAGTTCATAGAATGTTGAATGAGGGTCTAAACAATGATTGGGCCAAGTCAATGGAGGATGCTTTAAAGCCTGTGTATGCTAATTACACATTAAGTCATTTGAAACAATCCTTCAAATTATAAACTTTCAAGTGGTGCATGGTTGGACAAATGAGAGTGTAGATGAGTTATTAGCATTATTAAGTCAGTTGTTATCACATGACTCCACATTTCCAACAAAATGAAGTCAATGTAAAAATAAAATCACTAAGTTAGGCTTAGGGTATGAAAACATACACACATGTGTGAATGGTTGTGTATTGTTTCGCAAAAATCTTGCAAGTGAGACAGAATGTCCAAAATGTCAAGAAGGGAGCTATAGACCAGGGTTGAAATCGGTTGTGGTTCCTAGGAATATTCTTCATCACTTTCCACTAATCCCACAATTAATTCGAATGTATAGGTGCAGAGACATTGGTGAACTTATGAAATGGCATGCTTGAAATAAGAGCACTGATGGAAAACAACGACATGTGCCTAATTCTAATATGTGGATGGAATTTGATAACAGATGGCCCGATTTTTTACAAGATCCTCATAATATAATGTTGGGTTTGGCTCTAGATGGGGTGAATCCATTCTCAGATCAAAGTACTAAATGGTCAACTTGGCCAATGTTTTTAATAAATTATAACTTGCCTCCATGGTTAGCAACTAAGCCATTTTTATTAATGTTATCATTGATTATACCCGGAAAGGAAAGTGTGACTTCAGATACAATCGATACTTATTTAGAGCCATTATATGATGAGCTAATGTAATTGTGGAAAGGAATTGAAGCAATTGAATTATTAAGGGATGGTCATTCAATCAAATTCACTTTAAGAGATTCCTTATTGTTTACGATTAACTATCTTCCTACATACGACAAATTGATTGGTATCAGTGTTCATGGATACCATGGATGTCCTTGCTGCAAATTTCAGGATTTTGTGAGGCACTCAAGAAGTTTGCATAAGTGTATTTATTGTGGACATCGTGCATACCTAAAAATGGATCATCCATATCATCGATAAAAACATGTTTCAATGGCCAGGAAGAGAATCGTGAAGCACCATTACCAATAACGAGTAAATACATTATTTAGAATGGAAATAAAAGAATGTTGTTTATTGAAAGTGGTGGTATTTGTGGTAGTAGAGATGATCCATGTAATGAAAGCGGTGTAAAACATTTGTGTATATTTTATAATTTCACATACTTTAAGGATATAACCATCATGCATACTATTGAATTTATGTATACTTAGAAAAATATAGCATATGCTATTATAGAAACTCTCTTTGGTGCTTCTGATACTATTTCATCATGTGAAGACTTGAAACAACTAAAGATTCGTTGAAATCTTTGGGTTGAAAAATACGATGATGAAAAATATAGAAAACCTAGTGCTCCTTATGTTTGGACAAAGGAACAACGTGCACAATTCTTAAAGTTGATGTCTCAGACTCGCTTTCCCACTGGATATGTAAGTAGTAATATCATAAGACAAAATAACATGAATATTTTAAGAGGCCTCAAGACCCATGACTATCATGTCATAATCGAGAATATTTTACCTATTGTGGTCAATATATCAAGTTTGGTAAAGGGACCAAGATTGGAAATTATAAGGTTGGGCCTAATATTAAAGAGAATGAGTTTACATGTATTATATCCTTCGAACTTTGATAGTTTGAGGTAGGAGGTTGTTGAAGTCCTTTGTCTATTGGAACATGAATTTCCACCAACATTATTTAGCATTTCGATGCATCTTTTGATACATATTGAATATAAACTAGAGCATTGTGGCCCAATAAGAACAAGATGGATGTATCCTATAGAAAGATATATGAATGTTTTGAAAAAAATTGTTCGTACTAGGATAAAACCAGAAGGTAGCATATTTGAGGGATACTCAGTGCAAGAGGCCGTGGGATTTTACACAGAATATATGAAGGATTTTAAAAGTGTCAATCGACATGTATGAGATGATGACGAAGATGAGAGAGTCGTAGGTGAAGTATTAGAAGGAAATGGAAGGCGCTTTAAGATATCACATGAAGAAACAAGTGTGATACATGCCTATGTTCTTCAAAACACATCTTCACTCAATAAGTGGCGCAAGTGAAAATATTTTTTACACAATAATTTATTGATTCAATTGCATTTACAGATTTATATTATTAATCTTATTATCTTATATGTTCATATTCTATGTAGGAAATATGAAGAATATAATCAAACATGGATGCAACATCGACCTCAAAAGCATAGACGTCGTGATTTGAATGGAGTTGATTCTTTTCCAAAATTTGAAGAATGCATTGCTAATGCAGACAATGATGCAAAAGAAGAAGGCCAAGATATAACAATGGAGAAAAGTGAGCTTTCACAACTTCCACATATAGGGATTATAAAGTTTAGTGGAATGTGGGCCTATGGTAGTCATTTAAGAGGAAAGGAAAATTGTGGGCCTATGTGGGCCTATGTTATACTGTGGAACAAAAGGACAAAGGAAAGTCAAATTGTGATTGTGTTATTAGTGATGAATTTCTTCATGAAACCAAAATTAAATTTTATGTTGGATTAATCCAAGAAATTATTCAAGTTGATTATGGTGAAAATAGTCTTGTATTTTTAAAATATAAGTGGGTCAAACCATACGCAGTAGAACATGATGAGTATGGATTTGTACATGCAAATACACAACAATTTTTATCAAAGATGGATGAGTCGTATGTCTCCCCTCTTGAAATTAACCAATCATTTCTATTTGATGATATAAGAAGTCAAATATGGTTGTATGTCATTCAAACAAAGTCTCGTTCGAAATGAAAATTCATGGAAGTTTTTGATATAATACTTGATGGGAAATATGTCGACAATTTACAAGAAACATTCGAAGAAGTGGTTGAAGATGATGATAGAGTGATTGAATAAGAGACTTTGATTACCAATGAAGATATTGGGAGAGAGAATGTATTACATGTCACATATGAGGATGACGAAGAAAATCAAGAAGATGCACACACAAGTGATCAAGATTCTGATCCTGGTGGAAATGGAGATGATTATGATGATGATTTGTCACCTTAACTAGCTTGTCACATAAAATCTAATTATATGTATAATGTAATTTTTCACTGTTGTTTTACTCATGCATTTTTCAATCTAATCATCATTATCTTGCTGGTACATTGTATACACAACCTGAGTTGTTCATTGTTGTTTTGAACTGCATTTCACTTATTGTTAAGGGTTAATAATAAACCCATTTGATCATCTTACTAAATGTTTGGATTTTGGAGCAATCACTCAATTAAATTATAAGTATTTTTATTGTTTAACCACTATTGATTTGAGTATTGTTATCCCTTAACCTAGGTATAAATGAGGAGATTATGTCTCGAGGCCCACAGGTCCTAGACATGGAGTACCGAGAGCAAGATCGACTTGAGCTTGGACCTTGAGGGCCCATTTTCTTCTTCTTAAATGCCTCCACCTTGATAGAAAAAACAACATACATCTCATCAGCCTAGTCATTCAGTAGAAATGGGTCTTTCTCCATGAGGTAATGAGTCTGGGTATCATGGTATGTATCACTCTGATTCTCAAAAAAGTTGAATATGTGAATTTAATTCTTTTTGTTTCTAACGTGTGCTTGGACCTTCTGCCTTTCCACTTGACCACACCTAGGGGAATGACATGATTCCATAGTAAGATGGTTCCCATAGGGTTTGATTTTCCACTGGGGGGGTTAATGAAAGGTCATCGCCCATTCCCACCATACTTACCACTTTTCATCTTTTTCCCGCTCATCCATCCCATACACTGGTCTGGGATTTGGGTTGGCCAAACTAGCAAAGGGTTGTACCTTACCTTGTGGGAATAAGGGGCTAAAGGCCCAGAGAGTAAAAGTAGCTTGAAAAATATAAAAGCCAAAAGAATGAAACCTTGAGATGATTCACCTAAGGATCCCCGAGAAAGCAATAAAAGGCTTCTTAGCAAGAAACAAAGGGACCCATAAAAAAAAAAAATCAAGACCTAGTTAGAGGATAGGGGGTCTCATCACAATCCAACCTATTAGGTCCATGGGAATGTATCGGCATGACACTACTATTCATATGGTCACCATGCCAGGGTAGTGGCTCTTGGTGGCATAACCATGAGAAAGGGGGTCTCATCACGAGCCAGTCGTGAAATGCTTGTGGGTAACATTATCACCACTGGTCACGACACCAGGGAAATGTCCCCTAACTATCCTCTTGAAAGAAAAATCAATAAGAATAAAAGATAAAAGGAATGGATGGGCTTGGAAACATTTTCATCCATGACAAGGTGCAACTCACCCTCTTCATAGGAACCCACAGGTAAGCCATACATTTCCCTATTATCATTGCACCCATTTTCCTAGACATCCCTTACCACCTCATCCACTCACATGGCCTGGATTTGTATTCGCCTGAGAACATCCCACATCTAATGAGCACTAGCCCAATAGGACGTCCTAGCATCCCCTCCAAACTTGGATTGTAGAATAGCATAACGTCTTTGAGCAATTGTCTGGGTAAAGGGGGTTTTATGCACATGTTTAAATAACTTGATGATTAGATGTGATTGATATTGCTATGATCCTTGTGAATTATAAGCCCATGGAGGGAGTATTTGTTGATGTTGCAGAGCCACACCCGATGGATAGGTACACATGGGGAGATGATTAGTGTGGACCTCCATGGGGATAAAATCCCACCAGATGGATATTGAGACCCCAACCAGGGGTAGAGACAAATCAGGGGTTTTCACCAGAGGGAGAGGAGGACGTTCCACTAGGGACAGCCTGGCAGGCTTGGACCTAGGGAGGTCTTTCCCTTTTCATCATGATGTAGGCCTTGGAAGGCCCATGACATTACCCAGCATTTTGGATACTTTGGAGGCAGTTGTGTGCCAAGTGGCATGTGTGGCAGGAACCAAAGGCCCAAGGAGGCCTAACATTTTTCTCCAGGAGGCCAACGTTGCCCTAAAAAGGCCTAACGTCACCCTAAAAGGGCATGGCATCATCTTTACAAATTGATTTAGGGTTTTACTGTGACATTTAATGTAAAAACTGGATATTATGTGTAACTGTCCATGTCGACCTTTTTTTACCTAATTCTGGTCATTGATATTGTATAAATAAGGGTTTTAACCTTTGTATTATTCATCATCTTTCACTCACACTTGTGAGGACTGAAATTGCGCCTTATCAAGGGTTACTTGGCTGAAATTTTAGGCACATTTATTGAGGAAGGCTAAATTTGGAGTATTTTGGAAAGTTTCTTGGTGGATGTGTTCAACTAGGGTTTTACTTGATGATTCTTGATGTATGTAAGTGAAATTTATGCAAATTCTTATTAATTGAATGGTTATATTCATTTTTATCTTGCATTTACATTGATATTATGAAATTGCTTGTTTAAACCCTAGGAAGACTAGAATATGTTATTGTCCTAGCTTTAAAAGCCTTCACCTACTAGATCTTGTCAAGAGGCCGATTTTCTTGAAGCATTTGATAGGTCCTTGCCATTGCAACACCCTGGTTTTCTTTGCTTCATCTTAGTCATTTTTGCTTCATCATTGAGTTAAAGAGGGTTACCTACACCTTAGTAGTTAGTTTCCCCTTGTTGGAGTTACTTCACACACACCTGCGATTTATTTTTCCTAAGGTTTTTCCTTATTTATTATTCATAATTAGTCATTATCCAGTCTCCTATATTTTAGGGGAGAATATTCCACCTGGAGAATATTATTTTTCAATTAACACTTTAGTTTGACTAGTTGAGTTGAGTTTAGTTGTTGCATTGGTTTTGTTACCATGCAACATTGGGATTATCACCAGCTAATGCACACTTTCCTTGGGATCATCACCAAACTAGTGCATTACCCTTGTTTCCCTGAGTTAACTCCTCACTACTCTCTGTTCAGTCAGTTAACTGAAGACTAGTTGACTAGTTAACTCATCTAGGTGGCAGTTCACTCCTGTAACTGCCTGAGAGACTAGACTGGGTGGCAGTTCACTCCCATAATTGTTGGTGTGTGTCCAGATCACTCTAGACCACCACTATGTCTCATTAGTTACTCATGTATCCTATATCTATTGTAAATTGTTCACTCTTTGAGTGTGGAATACTATTAATGAGAATTCTTCCATTCTTTCTCTCTTGCTTCTTCTTTCTCAATTTCTAGCTAGATCTATTATGTGTGGTATTTTCTATCTAGATCTATTATGTGTAGGTTCAACACATTTACATGGTATCAGATCTGACAGATTTCTAAGCAAAAGCTACACCAAATTATTTTTGCAGGTACTGAAGATTGAAGAACGCAGAAAAAATGGAATATATGTTTTGTTCACCGATAATACTTCTCACGCATCATAACTATTTGAAGTGGAAGACAAATATTCTACTTCTTCTCAGAAGTAGAGGCTTATACCAAATAACGATGGCAATGGAAGTAGATCCTCATTCCACCAATGAGAAAAATGATTTTCTCAATAGACAAGATATGGCCATAGTATTTATCTTCATGTCTATTTCTCCAGAAATTCTCCACCAAGTATATGATGACTCACAAGAATCAACTTCAAATGAATTATGGACCAGATTGGAGGTTTTATTCAGGAATAAAGAATATTGTGAAGATTTCATGCATGAGGTTGAACAAATAGAGCCAAAAGAGAAGCCATTAGAATATCAAGCCTCTTATTATGAAGAGTCTTCTACAAAAGTATTTGCACAAATTTTTATTCCATTAATTGAAGATGATGTCTACTCCATTTCATATTTGGTTTCTGAATTTCATGTGGAAGATATATGGCATGCATCTCATGAGTCACATGCAAACACTTTTCCATGCACAATGCATGCATCTCAGGAGACAAAATGAGAGCCGCACACATAAGACTCAATTATGATATTTTATGAGAAAAAATTTCAGAAACAAATTGGATATTTGAATTCCTCTCGGGAAAATATCCAATTTCAAGAAAAAAATCGTTCGAAACGGAGTTCGGGAAGTGAAGTTATGATCGTTTTAAAATCAACAAAATTTCTGCGTTTTTCGGAAACAACCGCACGATTTTCAAAATTTCATCCAAACTTTGTTTGGATATTATTCATTACAAGAAGATAAAGTGGATATGTTTGGAAATATCAATGGTGCATATAATTCATCAGATCCGTGCGGACATCTACATCTTCAACAAAATCTTCAACGAGCACAAACTTGCACAGTTGTGAAGTCTTCTTGGAGTGAAGGACATGGTTGATTAGCAACTGACTTTTGTTCCTTCTCATATTTTCATTTATTTTATGTATTGTAATTTGAGCGGGGGGGGTTTTCCCATGAGGTTTTCTCTCTTTCCTCATTTATTTCAGTGTATCTTTTGTATTTGGGTACCTAACATGGCCCCGTTGTCGGGACCCATTCTTTATTTTCACCATAGTGATGTTCAGGGGGGGTGTTGGAGTTACTTCACACACACCTACGATTTATTTTTCCTAAGGTTTTTCCTTATTTATTATTCATAATTAGTCATTATCCAATATCCTATATTTTAGGGGAGAATATTCCACCTGGAGAATATTCTCTTTCAATTGACACTTTAATTTGACTAGTTGAGTTGAGTTTAATTGTTGCATTGGTTTTGTCACCATGCAATATTGAGATCATCACCAGCTAATGCGCACTTTCCTTGGGATCATCACCAGACTGGTGCATTACCTTTGTTTCCCTGAGTTAACTCTTCACTACTCCATGTTCAGTCAATTAACTGAAGACTAGTTGACTAGTTAACTCAGCTAGGTGGCAGTTCACTCCCGTAACTACCTAAGAGACTAGACTAGGTGGCAGTTCACTCCAATAATTGATGGTGTGTTTTCGGATCACTCTAGACCACCACTATGTCTCATTAGTTACTCATGTATCCTATATCTATTGTAAATTATTCACTCTTTGAGTGTGGAATATTGTTAATGAGAATTCTTCCATTCTTTCTCTCTTGCTTCTTCTTTCTCAATTTCTCTCTGCAAATGCGTGTGGTATTTTATAGCTAGATCTATTCTGTGCAGGTTCAAGACATTTAAACCCCTAGGGTTTTATAGTTGGAGCCTTGGGTTACCAACACTCCATCTATTAATCTCTCTTGTCTTTGACTCTCCTACTATCATCATTTCTCTTCAACATTTGTTGCCACATCATTGACTCCATTTTCCCTAAAGCACTAGTCTAAGTCTTCTTGTTGAGTTATTGATCAAAACAACAATCAAAACCTACACTCTAAGCTTTTCACTAACTACTTCTAACACTAGAATGGCCTAACCTACTAACATCATTGTTGTTGTTACTAAAGTAAGCTACAACCATACATTGCAGTATTAAAAGCTTCTAAAAGCAATTAAAATGTTTGATTAAGGCATTTCCTTGTTTGATTCTAATAAATGCTAGTATTATGATGTTAATGGTTGATTATTCTTAGTCATTTTGAAGTTGTTTTAAGGCATTTATTGTGAAGTATTGCCTCATAAATATTGTTGTTATAATTTTTTGTTTACTTCATCATTATAAACCAATTGCTTTATTTGAGAAAGTCTATGGTTTTATGAAGTGCTAAACAATAAGTTGTACTTGCAATATATACAATTTCTTGTTGCTTTGTTCCGCGCAAGTACACCTTGATATATTATCATTTCATTGGTTATAAAACTGATACTTTTTTATCAGTGGTGGCTTGTGAGAGGGGACCTTTTAATAGCCATTTTGACCTTTCATTCTCAAACCCCCAGGTCACTGAGGACGTCTCCCCTGGGCCTACAACCTTAAACAGAAAGATGAATCCTATTGAGGTGACAGTGATAGGATAACCTCAAGTTACGCCAATTTTCTTTCCATTTACTTATCCTTCTATCAAAGTACAAATTGTGCGATAACAAGTACAAAATCTAAGTTTGTATTTCACTTATTTACTGTTGATTTCAAGTTATATAAGCAACACTTCAGGGGATGATTTTAAGTGGATTTTGATCTTTCACTTGTGCACTTAATTTTTCAGCACATGCAATTAATAAAATCCGAGTTTCAAAATCATATTCCATTGTTGTTCTACTGATTCAAGTGGCTGATTTATACATTATTGTTTATTTGGACTTTAGGATATGAAGAAAAAACATGTGAAGCAAAAACCAGATGACTGCAATGATAATGAAAAAATCTTGACAAAATATGAGTTCTCTCGCAAAGAAAATGTAGCCAAGAATGATGAATATTTATCTTTTCTTGGTTTGACAAACATGCAAGTTGTTAATCC
The DNA here is from genome assembly GCA_032191745.1 of Picea mariana. Classification (NCBI taxonomy): domain Eukaryota; kingdom Viridiplantae; phylum Streptophyta; class Pinopsida; order Pinales; family Pinaceae; genus Picea; species Picea mariana. The sequence goes on from JASDQU010681045.1 coordinate 22,117, forward strand.
ACTTAAGTTGTATATTATTTGTTTAATAGTGTTTAATGTTTTATAGGCAAGAACTTTATGTATAAAAGACATAATATGATTTGTTTTATAGGCAAGGAAAAAAAAGCACAGATAAAGTGGAGCAAAAATCAAAGGGAAATAAAGATGTATTTCCACCAACTCCGCGTAGAAGCAAACACATTAATGATGCAATGGATGTAACTGCTGAAAATAATAGTGGTAGTGATGATGTGCAAATTGATAATGCACATGGTGATGTGTAGGTAGATATTGCACATGGTGATGTACACTGTAAGGATGACCTCTTCACACAAAGTCTAAAATAGATTATCAATAATCATTAGATAAAAGGAAAATCAAGTTTGGAGAGCATTTATTCAAAATTAAAGGAGATGTTAGAAACAACATCTATAGAGACCGATATTGAGCTACCTACTCTAAAATCTGATGTGGCCAATAAGCATGCAGTTCTGGTTAATGCAAGTTGTGAAGATAATACACTTACATATGTTGTGATTCAAAATACACCTATTGCATCTACTAATGGAACTAAATCAGCTAGAAATATTGTTGGTGGTTCAGAACATGTGTCTGCTTTTGTTAAAAGACAAAGATTGAGCCAAGGTTTGTATAGATTTACAAAAAGGAATGCAAAAGAAAGGAAAATAGAAGGTAAGAAGTCATTCTTGGTTAACATGTCGAAATATGGTGAGCCCATATGGACAAATGCAACAAGGTGGGCCTCCAAGTTGGGAACAAGATGTAGGGCCTATTTGGATATTACCAAATCAAATTTTGTTGATCAAGATCCACAAACTGTGGAAAATGTTATACAAAAAATGGAAAATTGTTTTGAGACTGTTGGTGGACAAATCTATAGAAAATATTACAAGTCTAAGATGAGGCTTATGATGAACAAATATATATACAATTGTAGAAAATTAATTATTGAAGGATGTTGTAATCTAAGGGAAAGTAGGGAGTGTTACTAGTAGAACCTTACATAGCCATCATAGAGATACATGGATACACATAAATATATATAGAGACATACACAAGTAATGAGATCCCAAAGAACAATCATTTTATTATATGATAGACAATACAACACAATTACATATAACCTCTCACATGAAGCTATCTTAGCCTGCATGTGCTTATCTATTTATACCTCTATCAGATAATTGTAACTACTTAACTACCTCGGTCGGTCAGTTAACAAAGAATTTCACTGAATTCTACTTCTAACTACATCAGTCGATCGATAGATTCTAAGTCAACCATCATGTCTAGTCAACAGGTTCGAATAGCCCCTACAACATCTCCCCCCACCTCAATTCCTTGCTTGTCCCGAGCAAGTGGGGGTCATACAAATTTTTTTTTTCATATTTTCATTACAATATTATAATATGGAGAAGTATAATATGAAGAGAGGAAGAGAAGCATATAAGAAGAAGAGACAAAATCTTCATATGTACAACTGACTTAAGGTACTATTTCTTACTGTGCTATTGTGCCTAGAGTTCCACTACTAGTTGAATCAACCGCGTCTCATATGTATGGTGTTCCGGTGTTTTAGTGGGTTGAAGATATCCTTTGCCTGTGAGTAGGATTCTTCCTGGATACCATTACGAACTTTTGATTTCCTAATACTCTACTTTTGCGTCACCCTTGGTTTGGTTTCCGAGTCACTTCTTCCCGTGCTGGAGTGTTTCTTGGAAGTTTTTTTCCAAATTTTCTTTCCGCATATAGCGCAAGAAACACTGATTGTTTCTACCTTCACCAATGGGTTGAGGAAACCCCATAGGATCCCTACGCAACTTTTTGTGAAGGGGAAATTCATCTTCTCACGTTTGGGCCAAGATGGCTGACTTGCTTCTGAATTTTGAAAACCTGATCTAGGAGGGTCGTCAACTGCTAACTTTGTCTAGCTCATGGTTTTTTCTCTAGTATTTATCTTTTTGAAGAGTGAATTTTTTCCTTACTGGGATTTGTTATATAGAGTTTAGGTTCATGATATTGAATCTAGTCCAAACTGGTAGCAAAATTTCCTTGCATGAGGATCGAATTCCCCAGATTGTGAAGTAAAGGAAAAGGAGGTAGTTACTAATTTGAATCATGTTGTTATGAGTGCAACTACTTTGAGGTACAATAACATATATGGCTTATCGTAATTGGGTAGTTCCTGAATGTGCATAGTATATTTTGCACATTGATATTCCTACAGTTGTTAAACAGATGCTCGTGCCAACTGCCTCATGCGATAATCCTTGTGAGTTCTTCGTGAACGTTGCACGTGATAAGGTAATATGTAGGTGGTTGCGACATACTTTTTGTTATGACATCGATCATTGTTAATTATGTTATTACTATCCATATTTTCATGTCATGGATTGAATGTACTTATTATGTTGACATCGACATCTCTTAGACCAACTCTTTTTCAGGTTCGACCGATAGGGTCTCAATTGTTGAAACATGGTCAATGCATGAGCCCACCAACAGGAGTTCTTGAGCCATCTTTATTACTTGAATTGACTTATTCAATGTCAGTGATGTCTTGGTTGCTTGTTCATTTTTGTAATTTTTACTGAGTATGAATGGTGTCGTCTCTTGTCATGCCAATCATGTTCTCTTGAGTTGTGTTCATATGATCCTCACTCACCCGATTTGCGCTCACTTGCACTTGAAATGATCCTTTCACTTGGTTCTTTTCTTATGAGTATTTGTCTTAAGCCGGTCGAAGGTGTAGAACGTTGAGAATATATTTTTCTACCTTGTCTCAGGCTTGACCACTGACAACTTTCTCTCTCCATTTTACTTTATTGTTGTTTTTCCCTTAGTGTTATGGATATTCTTTAAATACTTTGAATTTTTGTTTTTTTATACCTGAATTTGTCTAACTTCCTTTTTTGGTTATTAATTTTAAGCAAGGATTATTCCTTATAAGTATGATTATTTATTTTAGTTGGTTCTTGTTGGAATCTCCCTGATATACTTTTCCAACCAGGGTTATTTTCTTTTATACTTGATATTTCTTTAAACGATAACCATTAATTACTTTCTTAAATGGATGCCCTAATAATGTTCTAAATTGGACCGCTCCAGTCGGTCGAATGTCTTCCACCACATAAGGCCCCAACCATGTTGTTTCCAATTTTCTGGGTTTTCCTTTTATATGACTATCATACAGTAAGTCTAAGTCTCCCTCTTTTATGTATTTTTTCTTTAAATGGTGATCATGCCATGTTTTTTGTTGTTGCTTCTGAACCTCTTGGTGATGTATTTTTATTAGCCTTTCTTCTTCCATCCTGTTCAATTGGTATAGTTGGCCATTCATGTTTTTTCTCTCGTCAGAATTTTCTATAGTTGCGACCATGCTAGAATTAGTCCAAAACTGTAGCTGGATCACAACTTCATGGCTATAGACTAGCTTGAACAGAGTCTATCCAGTCGATCTTTTGAATGTTGATCTATACACCCAGAGGATTGCAAGAATCTTATCGTCCCAACCATCTTTATTTATGCCACAGATCTTTGTAAGTCCCTTGTGTAATATTTTGTTAAAGGATTTGACTACCCCATTTGCATGTGGGTGATAGGTTGTTTTTTTTCTATGGTCAAGTAAATTTTTTTCCAGTAGAAATTTAATTATTTCATTTATGAAGTGAGTTCCTTGGTTGTTGATTAGTGTCAAAGGAAAACCAAATATTGTGATAATGTTCTCATAGATGAATTTAGTTTCTATCTATTTGGTACAGGACTCGACCGGCTCAACTTCTACCCACTTATTCACATACTCGACCACAATAATGATGTACTTGGCATCGATTATTCTTTCCCTATGTGAAAATGGTCCGACGAAGTCGATAGCCCAGATTTCGAAAGCTTGATTAGGGTTTATTGAACTTAGTGGAATTTTGTTTTTCCACAAGGGTTGTCCAAGCCTTTGAAAACTATCACATTTTTTTACTTGATCCTGACAATCTTTATGCAAATTCAGCCACCGCAAGCCTGCTTGTAGTACCTTCTTGGTTGTTGTGTCGACCTGAAAATGTCCTCTGACTGCTCTTGCATGGGATTCATTGATGATATCCTCCCATTCTTTTTTTGGCACACATCTTCTTAAAACATCGTCCATTCCCATTTTGTATAAGTATCTGTTAATGATTGCGAACAATGCAACTTTCATGGCTATAGTTTTATTTTTGTTTGTCAGGAGGTCCTCCGGGGCCTTTCCTTCTTCTAAGAAATTGGCAAATATTTGGGTACAACTTTGACTCTAAATAAATGTGCATCTGGTAGGTCATCGTCGATGCATGTTAGATCTTCTCTTGTTTCTAGTTGTGACAGGTGATCAGGTCGAACATTCTTTTTCCCTGGTCGAATGGTTACGTCAAACTAAAATTCTTGAAACAATAGTAACCACCATTAAATCTTGCCTTGATGAACTGGCTTATTGACCAAGTATTTCAATGCTTGATGGTCTGTAAAAATGTAAATAAGTTTGCCAGTAAAGAGTGACATAATTTTTGTAGAGAAAAAATCATTGTTAAGGCTTCTCGTTCCATAGTCGAATAGTTTCTTTCTACTTTATTCATTTTTCGACTTGCATATGCATTTGGGTTATACATTGTGTCATCATATGGTTGAGCTAAAATCGACCCGACAACTAAATTGGATGCATCAACATGGACATGACACTTTCTTGACCAGTCTGGAAATTTGAGAATGGGTGCTTTGACCAACTTTTTCTTTAAAAATTCAAAGGATTCTTGGCAGTATTGGATCCATTTGAATTTGACATCTTTTCCTAGAAGCTTGTCCATTGGGAAGGTGATGTCTAACTAGTGGTGTATAAACTTCCTATAATAGCCAGTATGACCCAGTAGCATTTTGATCTGTTTTTTATTCACAGGTGGTTTTAGATCAATGATAGTATTTATTTTACCCATGTTGACCTTAACCCCATATTTACATACAACGTGTCCTAGTAGGATTCCAATAGGTGTGGAAAATATGCATTTTCTAATGTTTAGTGATATTTGAATCTATCTACAACGTTCTAACATAAGTCGAAGCCATTGTATATGATTTCTGAGTAGACTATAGATTGTCCAGTCGTTGAAGTATACAACCATGGTTTTGTATATATATTCTTGGAATGATTTGACTCCTATTCTTGAAAATATTGTTGGTGCATTCTTCAGTCCGAATGACATGACTCTATAGGAAAAAGATCCAAGTTCTGACACGAATGCTGATTTTTCCTGATCTTCTTTTGTTATTAGCACCTATTTATAACCTGAGAATCCGTCAGTAAATGAATAACATTCATGACCAATGACTTCGTTTATGATTTGATCAACAAAAGGGGTGTGGAATAGACTTGTCACAGTTTGTTTATTGGGTCCCCATAAATCAGCACAAAATATTAACTTCTTTGGATCATGCTTCTTTGGTTGTACCACCATGGGACTTGCCCATTCTGCCTTGTCGATAGAATACATAATTCCTTCTTGTAGCATTCCTTCGATCTCTTTTTGAACGATAGGTTTGTACTTATGAGCTAACTTGTATGGTCATTTTTTAATTGGATTTTCTCCTGGGATCAATTCAATTTTCATTTCACCCATTTCCTCTACAAGTCCTTTCAAATCCTTGTAGTCACGTGCAAACACATATTGATACTCTTTTAGTAGATTGACTATGTTGGATGTTTGCTTGTTGGACCAATAATCAATTATTCGCACCATTTTTGGTTAACCATCGTTTGATATGTCGAATTCCTTCGTTTTAATTTACTCGTCCATCCATTCTGGTGGTTTTGATTCACCGAGGTGGCGTTCTCCTTCTTCATTTTTTGTAAAGATTTTTGGGAAGTCGAGTTCTTCCTGGTCTTCTTTGTGTTCCTTGGCTATACTTAATACCGACTTCACATGATTATGCAATGTTGGATGGTATTTCTTCCATTGGAAACTTTATCCTGGCCATTTTATATTATCCATGTCAATCTTTCGTGCAATCGAGATTTCCTTGTTTTCTACCAATACAAAATTGCAAGTCAATGTCGATCCTCCATAGACCGACATCTTTGATTTTTCTTTCTATTGATATGGTGAAGGGATTTCTAGAAATATTTTTATTTACATTATGCATCTTTCAAGTGTTCCTCTATTGGATTAAATTCGAAGTCTTGCACAAAATTTCCTTTGATTTCGTCCTAGTTGGAAGTGTGGTCACATGCTTCTTAAATCTTGTACCATTCTCTTGGTATCTAATCTAATGTACTTGGGAACATATGGAGCCATACCCTTTCATCCTTGTATCATATTCTTCGCCATTCTCTTTCACAACGTTGAGTATGTTCTGCTGGATTATAGCCGATTTTGAATGTGGGAATATCTTCATCTTTGGGTAGTTTCTTGTCACCTAATATTTCAAAGAAGTATGTTGACACAATTGTCCATGTTTGTAATTGGGGGGAATTTATTTCCCACCATCTTTCATCTTGTCTTGTGAAATTTTCCACAAGACTCTGTGTCCTTCCTTGCTCTCCTATGGATTTTTCTACCTCTTCAACATGGGTCGAAGGGGTATGCCATTCACTGTATCAAAAGGGTTTGCTTAACTGTTTGTCGATCGGAATGAGAGTGGAAGTTTGTCGAGTTATTTTTTCGTATACTTTTGGTACATCCTAGATTGAATAGCACATCCTATGATGTTTCTTTGGAATAAATTTGATGGACCAACAATCTTTCGCATGTTCTTCGTAGTTTTATATTTGCCAATTGAATAAGGTAGAGTCATAATTATGTTCGAACGACATGGGGAATTTTCTCAAAATTTCTCCTTCTGCAGTCAGTTCTATATAATATTTTTTTTCATTTTTTATCTGGTATAGACATTTGGCTTCTTGATATTCTTCCCATGACTCCATCCATGGTTTTCCTTCCTTTAGATCTAGGGGAATAATTAATTTTCCCCCACTTCCTTTCAATTTAATTCTATTTCTTTCCAGGGAGACAGTTAATTTCATTCATCAACCCCATGGCCAACCGACAAGAGTTGCATACGTTGGCATTCCTTCGACAAGGTCGATCACCTCAAAATTGACTGAATTCAGTATTCCCATAATTTGCGTGTCGACATTTATCAGTATTTTGATTGGTTCTATTAATCTCTGATCAGCTAACTTCAAATAATTCATCGTGGGTGATATATTGGGTCAGACCATTCGTACCTATTTTTCTCGTGGTAAAATATTGACTTGTGAACCAAAATCAATGACCACCTAATTGACCATCATTCTGTCGATCTCCAAGTCGACTCATGGATCATAATATTTGTTGTTATAAGAGAGGTGATTTGCATCCTTTGTCAGTTTATTTCCATCTTTGTATTCTCGCAGTATGTTGAGTAGGTCCAATAGCCTACCTATCGACTGTTTTTCTTTAAGCAGTTGCAAAAATTCATGGATGGTGTCTTCATTTTGACTTCTTGGATTTTTTTGATCTTTTGTGGAATTTCTGAAGAATTTAAGAGCTTCTCTCATGATCTTCTCTTCTTTTTCTGGGTTTGGGAAGTTGTTAGCCTTCTTTATTTGGTAATTTTGTGTTGGAGTATGGATTTCCTGTCCTACACCAGACCTTGTAACTATATTTAATTTTTTGGAGTTCCTCACCTCTTCTTTGGATACTGCATGTAGTAGATTCACAATTTTTCTAGGTATAATTTTGTAGAGTACTATTGGGAAGTATTCTAAAGAGTGATCTCCAATGCCGCATATGTTGAAAAAATTTATATCAATTATGTCTTTTATAGGAAATTGTGTGTTTTCATGATCATTTTTCCAGCAGTTAGCACAATATGGTCATCCACGACCTCGACCTCAACCACCAAATCCATGTCGGCCTCTTTGACCTCAACCACGACCACCAAAATAATCATCTCTTCGACCATAGTTGTTTGGTTGGTTGATGGTTTATATGTGGTAGAATGTTTGTATATTATTTTTATTTCTATCATTTAGATGGCATTTTGAAGTTTGGTGATCAAAGGCTTCACAGATGTGGCACCACTTCATGTTTTTTAAATTGTGTGGACAATATTATATACTATGATCAGTTAGGAATTCACATATGTTATAGTATTTATGGGTTTGTACTCAGTGGACATCTGTTGTTTATGTTCTCATTTAGGGGACAATTATCCTTTGTCTGTCTGTCCCTGATGCATGTGGTGTACCATGTTTCATTGCATCATATGGATAGATTTTTGATAGTTTGTTGCAAATGTTCTATTTTTTCTTCAAGTCTCTCCATCGTCAAGCAAGCTGACGGGATATCATTGCCGACTCGACTCCATGTGATTTCTGTAGCATGTATTCACAGTTGGTTATCTCGTATAAACATTGCAGATATCATTTTCTTGGTAGTAGCCTAGCTACATACCACTAGACTAGTAGGCTCTGATCGATCGTATCGGGATTTAGCTTAGGAGATATTTGAATCTCTTGGCATATTCTCTTACCGACTCACCTGGTATTTTCTTGATCTCTTTTAACTTTTGAGCTACCAGATGTGTGATGTTCTGGATTTTGAAGAATGTTAAAAAGCTATTCTTTATTCCTGCCTTTGAACGAGTTTGGTTTTCGATGTAGTTCATGAACCATGTTAAGGTGTAGTGGTGCAACACAACTTCAAATTGAACCATTTTCTTATCCTCGTCTGTAATACCAGTTGCATCCAAAAACTTTTCACATACAAACCAATGGCGTTTTGGGTCTTCCTATGCTTCATAAATGGGGATGTGGTTGAATCCCATTTTGAATTTCTTGGTGGGAACACTTGGTTTTCTTGGTGTTTGAGTTACTACTACTTTCGACTAAGACATCAAATATTCCGGTAGGTTTTTGTCTTCATCCAAAAATGGATGATACTCAAGGAATAGTTGTTTCTTCTTGAGTACAAAATATGTGTCATCAGTTTGGGAACTTTGATCTTTGTATTGGACTAAACTTCGTTCTAAAGGTTGTGTCGCTTCCAGACTATAGTTAATTTATTCTCTCAATATTATATATGGCAGGGGGGTCGAATCAGTGAGGTCCTTGATTTGGATAATCATGTTGTTTACTTCATTTCATTCAAGCTCGACAATTAATTCATCTCGTAGGTTTCCCAGGTCATGCATTATGTACCATAATCTTTTATATTGGTCATCGATCAACAACCTTTATTGGATAAATTCTCTTATCCTTGGACTGGTTTCTGGTGCGGGAGACATACATAAATCTGGTCCAGATTCTTCATAATCCATACTTTTCGGTTCATTGATCGGTTGATGTATGTTCAACTATGCATCGCTACTTCTTTCGGGTGTCGCCACGAATTCTGTTGTTGCTAACTCTGGTCGATCTCTGTCTGACTCAGACTGATCACGCACTCTGATAGGATGACCCTCCCCGAACATCTTTCTATTCAAATTTTTTATGTTCCAATGGTTATGAAGTTCTTCTCTTTTTTGTTGTCTTTTGTCCTGTTCTATTTTCTGGATATCCAAGGATTGCTTATGGGATTGCTTTCCTCTCGACAACATTTAGGATTGGGAAATTTTACTTATTTTTTTTATGGAATCTCACAATATCGACCGAACCCCCATTGCCGACCCGACTTACTCTAAGTCGGGATCATTGGCCATATTTATTTCTTCAAGTAATCCTAGGATTCTCTTGTATCTTTGCACTTTGCGTCAAGAAATGCTTCCCACTTTTTGTCTCCTTATTGGAAGTTGTTATTCAGTAACAATGTGCCTAATCTTGGTTGGTATTTGACAATATCACGGACTCCCTTGTAGAGAAGGAATTTATGAAGAATTTTTGGAACTGTGCAGAAAAATCCGTCATGCAATTCGATGTATAATTTCTCTTTTATTTTGTTTAGGGATGTCCGATATTCAATGACTTGTTTTGAAATATAATCTTCAATATTATTTCTATCCAGTCGTGCAGGTTCTTTCTTCCTCCGTTCATCAATTTCATTCCTAACTTCTCGTCGGGTGTCAATTTACGCATCACCTGATCTGTTAATGTACTAAAACAATGTGTTGGCAGGTGAAATTGACCATCCACAACTGGAAGAACGAGTCTGGTCCGGGGTTGTCTAAATAACCCAAGTCGTTTGGTGTAACTCATTCTGACGGGTTTAATGGCTCTGTTAGCCAATATAAAGTCCTAAAAGAAAATAAACAAGAGAAAGAAATCACTAACTAATTACTAGATACTATATATTGTATATGTACATATGCAATAATATAACTATTGTAGATATTTTAAGCAGAAACTACACTAATATCACTTATATACATCATATACAATTTGCAAGTTTTAATCGAAACTTACGAAATCAAATGCGAAAGTTATTTTTGTTAAGAAGTAGATAAAGAAAGCACATTTAAAACTTTTTTTGTTTTCCTTTATAAATCTAACAAATTTTGCATTGAATATACTATGAAAGACAGACGGGTGGGTAGTCAAAAGTTGAACCATACATTCTGGTTTTAGAATTAAAAAAACAAAACAAAGGGGCTAACCTGTCAGTGAGTTAGTAAGGTGTGTCCAAGCATCTGTATGAGTAACGAATGTCCAAATGCCACGTCCAAGAGAGAAATCTGCAATGAACCTATTGATTGTTCTAAATAAAATCAAAACATGTATTGGTAGTTAAGATTTTAATGACAGAAGAGGGAACACAAACATAATCCCGTGATCTTATAATTGCACATAATTACAACAAGATAAATCTGAAAGTAACCTATGCATTTCATCATTCAATCAAGATTCAAAGATAAATCCTATCATTCTAATTGAAGATATGAGCACAACATTTATGTTTTGAGTAGAAAATTATAGACGATATTTATAATGTAAACATCCTGCACATAATAGATCATTAAGTCTAAAGCTATCAGACCTATTAATGTATTAGGATTAACAAAACATAAATGAAAACATCATTAACAAAAGGATAAAGCCAAAATGCATATATGTTGTTTCATTAATTTATGGAATCACTCGTCCATCTCTTGCCCTCAGCCAAGATGATTCCCATTACAAAATATGGAGTATTTAAAGAGTTCATGTAAGATAAACTTCCTATCTTCTAAGATAGGATCAGATCTCAAAAAGATCTAAAAGTTACAAATATAGAGGGCTTAAAGCCACTCAAGATCAAACTAAATCTTCAAAATCTATGAGAATTTTCTCCTATTTACAAAATAAGAAAAAAGAATATAGTTGACCAACTAAGTCCAACATGCTCCATCCCATACGATTGGCATCAAATACATCCTATCCTGAAAAAAGAAATGAGAAAGTCAAATATTTTATCAACTATCAATTGCTAAGTTTTATATGAGAAATTGACTTGGCTACAAAATCTCTTGATTATGTAGCCAGTCTTATTATTGGTAACAAAAATCTAAATCAATCTAGATTAATTAGAAAAATAACAAAAAAACATAACTGTGATAAAAACTAGTCTTACCATCCAATTGATAACAAAATTCGAATCACAATATCTCATAATTGATCACGGGCTTGACACTATCAACATTTTTTATTATGATATTGTCTATCATTTTCAAACATTTTACTTGTCTTTGTGCATTGGCCTTGAGCTCATGGTTTTCATTTGCCAATGAGTCATTTTGAGCCACGAGAGATTTGATCCTTGCTTGAAGGATGGGGATGTATGTGTAGTACTGACCTATCCAATGCAAACAAGCTCCGCAATGTACAGCAGGGGTAATCGGTTGAGGAAGCATGTGATTGTGTGCTAAAACACCACTACTATCCACTGTTGGCCTTTGACTGAGCTTGATACCTGTAAATTCCTTGTTGTCTTTTAGACACGGTGGGAGTTTATTCACATAATAGAATGGTTGGTCTGGTTGGGAACAATTCAGATCTTCCTATTGCAGAAGCCTCTCGATCTCAGAGTCTGAATCCTCATGGATCTCGATCGATTCAATCGAGCTCACATGAGCTTTGGATCTATTATGCAGATTCTGAGAAATGAGTCAACCAACCTTCTTGTTACGAAACACTATTTCTTGATTCTTCTTTGACTGCTTGCGAGGGTTTCTAATGTTGGATTTGTTAGTAGGATCAGGGTAGACATTTGGCTCATGCAAAGGAGTTTTTATAAACTCAGAAATAAAACCCTATTGCCCACATAAAAGTTGATTGGAGAATGCCTCTTCACAAGGATTATTATTCAAAAGATTTGGGTTGCCAATTGAGAATTTAAGAGGCTTCTCTATCATTAGCTTATCCATTACAGGGGTTTCTATAGGATTTACTGTAACGAAACCATTATGGGCTATGAAACCATCCCAATCCTCACCAAGTGTTTTCAAATGATGAACTAATAGTAATTTAATCAACCCATGGTGAAAGAGGATTGAATCCAAGTTATGTTTCTTATATCTCTTTGAAATTGCATACAAACTTCTTAGCAGGAAAAACAACATGTTTAAATGGAATCCAATAAAACGCATGAGCAATCATATGTGGTAAAGGAAAACCAAGCCAAAACGGCCTTCACAGGTAATAAATTGTCTTAACACTGCCAACAAACCATGCCATCTAATCTTAAGTAGGGATACCAGAATACCTTTGTCACAACAGTGAATATTTTTGGAGGTGACGAACAAACTTCAGGGTACTTCGTCCAATTTTAAATTTTTAAACCACTTTTGACCAGTGAGAGGGAGCCCTGTCACTTCACTTAGAATTTTTTCAGTGATCTCCAACTGAATATCACCCACCTTGGCTCTGCATCCATCAAATGTGAGGGTGAATTCTTTGGCCACTTGCGAGTTATAACCCTAGAATTTCTTAATAAACACATCCCAACCTTGGCTCTTCAGATCATCACTCGCATCATCATACAACAACAAAGTTTGGGAGTCATTTGGCTCAACTCGGACGACAGGGGCCATAAGGGTTCAAACAAATGGCAACAAAGAAAACACGAGCTCACTTTTTTCTTAGGAGATAGCAGTGAAAGAGACAAACCCAAGCTAAAACGATGGAAGTAAAACTAGGAACACACCAGTGCAACCATAACATAAGCAATAGGGGTTTCAAGCATGAAATTCAAGCATTTCTAGTAATGAATTCTTTGAGTACAGAGCATAACTCAAGACCCTAGATCATAATGAGGGATCTGTCAATTCACACTGCTAACTAAAATGAAGTACATGGTACGTTCCAGGTGCGTTTAATGCATGTGACATGTAATGGGTATACTCGATTTGCAAAGGTTAGGAGAGGATGTGTTTTTACAATCCAAATGCAAATCAAAAAATTAAAATCAAAGTTGATTTACCAAGAATGTTAAATGAACAAGCTTATAGTCCAAATGTCAATCAACATAAGTATTTCATTGGTATATGATAAGCTCAGAAAAATCATTAAAATGAAGTAGATGTAAGCCCATTGATCTTTAAAAACCAAGCCTTTGATAGAATTATAATGTGAAATCAAGTTTTCATGCTTGATTCATGCTTACAGTCATGAATCAAGCATGAAAACGCAAGATAAAATTAAAACAAGAATAATCGAATATATATTTTTCACCCTCAAATAGCGATATTTAGGGGATAAGGTGATGATAGCTACAAGAGGTGTTATTTGTCATTCAAAAGGCAAGGACATGTAGGGTTGCCAACAATGGTGATTTGCTGGCAGAAGAAGTTATCTCTGCATCACCAACGAGTTCATGTTAGGACTGCTTAGAATGATTACAGATCAAATAAATAGTGAAGGACATCAAGCATCTCAATCAAATTTCAACAATCATTACACAGTCCAACTTCAGATATCTTCCTGTTCAAATGAAATCCAGTGACAAATTTTAATTATGAGAGCAACGATATTTAATCCAATGACTCTGATACTGTTGATAGGGCCACTACTGTCAGCAGGTGTCTATAGCCTCGACAAGGATGTCAATTACCCCACTCTGACGCCTCTACCCTGTCCAAGAAATTTCAGTATAAACGAAGGGAAATTAGGACTGATATCAAAATTTATACCTGATAATTTTCTCGAACCCAACATCACTTCGCTGCCAGCAGGCCTGTTCAATACCCCAACAAAGTTGTCTTGGCATCATGTATGCATTTATCCATTGCCAGCAGACCTGTTCAGTATCTCAGCGGGTTTACAAACACCTCCCACAACTCTCTGGAAATTATTTTCAATTCGGCGTAAATTTAATGGATTTTTAGAAGAGCGGGGTGATGCTGAAAATTTCAGTTTTCAGAACACTTGATATTTTTCAGCCTTTAATTTATTTCCTGACAACCTTCATTACGATATGAAATTAGTTTTCTGTTGAGACTAATTTTTCGAGGACAGGAAGGCATACTTGATTTGTTTTGTTTAAAACAGGGACAACGTAAAGAGATTTAATGATGGTCGTATCTGCTCATAATTATAAAGTGAAACCAGGAAACGTAACCTGAACAAAAAGTTTCCTTATCTAATCTGCATTTCAACAAGTTACAGCATTGATGCTCTGAAAGACCTTAACTTTTTCTTCATAATGAGGCATTCTAGTTTCCCTTCATGAACTAAAAGGTGACACTAACCTAAGCTTATCCAGAGATCAACGAAAACAAAGAAAATGAAAAGAACCAAAAACCAGAAAACAAAAATAAATCAAAACAGAAAAATTATGTACAAAGGTGGATCTGGAATTTATTAGGAAAAATACCTCTTGAGAGCTTGGCCATTCACAGGGAAGGTGTCTGGTTGTCCCTCCAAACTTTGTAGACGGAAGGAGCCGGGACCTAATTTTTCGTCGATTACAAAAGGCCCCAACCATAGGTTCTAGAACTTGGTATGTTCCCCTTTCCCTTTGTGAGGTTTATCCCACTTGAGAACTAAATCTCCTACCTCAAAGTTTCTATCCGAATCAGATTTTGAATCAAACCATCCTTTCACAATCTGTTGATGTTGATCCAATCTCTCTTTTGCTTGTGCTCTCACTTCTTCTAGTTTCAACAAGACATTAATTCGACTTTCAAGAGGAGGGCATTCCTCTTCCTGAACTTTCTGCGATAATTGCAAAGAGGGAAGCAGTACATGAGGAGGGAGAATTGATTCTCTTCTGTAGACAAGGAATAAAGGGGAGTTGCCAATAGAAGTTTTTGGTGTCACCCTATCAACCCAAAGTGCATTAAAAAGCGTGTTGTGCCAATTTTTGTGGTTTTCATAAACTATCCTCTTGATGATTTTTATCAATTTTTTATTCATTGATTCTGCTAGGACGTTTCCTTGGGGGTAATAGCTGGTAGAATACTTAAGTTTGATCCCTCTCTCCAAAGAAAAAACACTCATATCGAGGGACATAAAGTAAGAAGCGTTATCAAAGACCAAACATTCGGGAATGTCGAATCCAATAATGATATTTGTGTCAAGGAAAGATATCATCTGATTAGTGTTTACCACTTTCAGTGGTGCAGCCTTAGACCATCTAGTAAAATAATCCATTGTTGTAATGATGTATTTATGATGTTGTGAAGAAGTGGGGTTAATTGGCCCTATGATGTCGAGACCCCACTACTGAAAAGGTGAATCCACCAAAACATGCTGCAAAGGGAATGTTGTCTTTTTTACTTGTCCAGCAACCTTTTGGCAGATTATGCATTTACGACATAATGCATGGGAATCTTTGAACAACGTGGGCCAATAGTACCCAACTCTTAATACCTGGTGAGAAATGGTGTCTCCACTAAAGTACCCACCATCTTCACCTGCATGCAGTTCAGATAATACTTTCTCTACTTCATCTCTTTCCAAACAACGCATGAGAACACTATCAAAATTCTTATGGAATAATACGTCATTTACCAACTAGAAAGGTGCAGATTTTAGTCTTAATACTCTTCTCTTTTTTGGATCGAGATGGTGAGGAGAAGAACCATGTGTTAAATAAAACTTAATATCATCAAACCAAGAATTATCAACAACTTGTGTACAACAGATCTGATTTTCACTATGCTGATTTATAGTTAAGACATTAATTTGACTCTGTCATTCTTCAACTGAATCATCCACTAGTTTGCATAGGCCTTGACCTCTGAAAATTTGTGTAGGGGTTATTTCAAGGTCATACTCTTATAACGATGTCATCCAGTTTGCCCATTTTTCACCCAATTCCTTTTGTACTAACAAGTTTCTAACAGCAGGATAAGGCACAATGACTTTAGTTCTGGATTTCAGAAAATACGATCGAAAATGTTTCACTGCTTTGAAAACTGCATAAGCTTGTTGATCTACAGCTGGGTAGTTAAGCCCTGCTCCTTTGAAGGCTGAGCTCATGAAGGAAATGGGGATTTCATTACTTTCAACATTCTTTTGGGTCAACACAACAACATAAGATCGATCAGAGGCAAAAGTGTAAAGAGTGAAATCTTGTGAGAAATCAGGACTCATCAAGGAAGGGGCTTCCACTATGGATTTTTTGATGGAATCAAAGGCTTGATTTTCCTGTGGTCCCCAATGATACTGAACATCATTTTTAATTAAATTCTTCAATGGCCTTACCATTTCTGAGAAACTTGGGACAAACCTTCTGACAAAATTAATCTGGCCTAAAAAGGATTACATAGATTTTTTGGAGGAGGGGGGAGGAAGTTTGGCAATGGCTTGAGTTCTTTCGGGATCGATGGTCATCCTGTCACTGGATACTATGAATCCGATAATTTTTCCTTGTTCCACTGCAAATATTGAATTCTTAGGGTTGAGAGATATGTCGTACTTGTGGCATCGTTCTAGAACAAACCTAAGGTGAGACAAGTGATCTTTCTTGTTTTTGGAGAAAACAGTAACGTCATCAAGATAGACCACTACAAATTGATTTATGAGACCACAAAAATCAATATCCATTTCTCTCTGGAAAGTGGCCCCGACATTTATAAGCCCAAAAGGCATCTTCCTGTAGGCGTAAGTGCCCCATGGGGTACGAAAAGTGGTTTTTAACTGGTCTGGTGGAGACATGAGGACCTGGTTGTATCCTGAAAAATCGTCTATTAGTGATAGTCTTTCAGAACCAAATACTTGCTGAAGAATTTGTTCCAATGGAGGAACAGGATAATTGTCTTTGTCGAATGCTCGGTTCAAGTTACGAAAATCGACAAAGAGTCGAATTTTCCCACTTTTCTTCCTTACAGGAACTAGATTAGACACCCATTGTGTGTGTCTCACTGGGAAGATTATCTTCCCATTCAATAATTTATTTAGTTCTTTCTTGACAGTTGGTTCCAAATTAGGGTGCATCTTTCTCAGCTTCTGCTGAAAAGGTTGAGTCTGGGGTTTCATGGGGATGATATTTTGTATTATATCAGGGTCAAAAATTTTTAAATCATCATATGTCTAGGCAAATACATCCTTGAATTCTTTAAACAGTTTTATAAAAGTGGACCGTTCTTGCTCGGAGCATCCCATTCCCAAATTGATATTTTGTGGATTATCTATAGTCCCTAGATTTATTGTTTCATGAGTCAAGGAAGAACTGTTTGTTTTACAATTTACCGACCCTCTAAATTTATCATGCAAATCATAAAACTTCTCTAGTCTTACCACGGATTTAGGAATAGATTTTACTAGATCAGATGTCGATTAAGGAGATCTAGGCTCTGATATTACCATGAAATTGCGGAGATTTTCATCGTGAGTGCCTTCATCGATAATTGCACCTTGGAAAGTGTCCTCCATATGCAAAAATATCATGATTTGATGATCATCATTGAACACTCTCCAATTAGTGATGTTGTCTGGGATCAATGGTTTGAACAATAACTCAATCAAAAATTCATTTGGAGAAAGACCTTATGCGGGAAAAAGTTTAGAAGCGACGTTAGCCAATAAGTTAGCCTTAGAATTACTTAATCTAGGACTGGAATTGATGTTAAATGCTGAAAAATTGTGCATTAGATTCCATACCTCAGTTTGGTAACTTTTTAGGTGTGGTGATAGGCAATGTATGGAATTTCTTACCTGCCTGACCACAATTTCTGAATCACCGAATACCATTAAGTTCTTTACGTCCATATCTACATCTTTCCTGAGTCCTTGCAAAAGTGACTCATATTCGGCGGTGTTTTTAGTGCATTCAAACTCTAATCGACAGGCGATGAAAATTGTATTAGCTGCCGGGTCGATGAGTACACATCTTGCACCAGCTCCTTCTTTGGATTTGGATCCATCGAAGTAAAGTGACCATATATGAACTTCGTCGGCAGTGTTTGGTACATTCGGCAAGGCCGCTGGCTGAGTACATGTCATAAGCTCTGATTGTTGCTCCGGATCGGTGATGAAGGAAGTTTCGGCCATGAAGTTACCAAAGAAGGTGTTCATTCCCTGCATTTCAAGTGAATTAGTGGAAGCAGTAAATGGTTCATTATCATCATTCAAATCTGTCACGATGTGCTTGAGATAACGTTCATGGTTAATCCTAATTTTGTTTGGCTGTCCATTTTCTAGCATCCATAAATGCGACCAATCTGTTGCAAAGTAACCATGTAGTTTCTCGGACCAATCCCTGCTAAAAAATAAACCATAGAATTCAGGGATGTCAACAACAATGATGTCAATAATCTAGTGAACCTTAAGATTAGAAGATAACCTAACGAGCACATTCTTTAGTTCACCAATTACCTTAACATTCATCTGATCGAGCTGAATGATTTTAAGACTAGAAGGATGAACTTCTGCATTAATTTTTTGGCAAATGGATAAAGGCATCACATTCGATGATGCACCGGAATCTACCATGCAATTATGCACATTTCTATTAAAAATTTCAAAAGTTAACAAAAAAGGGGGGACATTTTTGCTAGTATTAACAATAGAATTCTGCTAATTTTTAGTCGTTGTCCCTAAAACTACTTTATCTACATTTGATACAGTTTTTTCAGTGAGATCCCTTTTATCTGGAGGTTCAGGTATCGTTTTAGTAGGGATCTTTTGAGCTGTTTTAGAACTAATTTCTGCAACTTTCTTGCTATTCATATTGTTGTTTTTACCATTCTATGTGATGTTCTAAAGCATGTTCTGTAGAAGAAGAGGGAATTTCAAAAGTTCGTAAACAAAAATATTAGACCTGATTTTTTTTAGGTCTTCAATCAAATCATATTCTAAAACTGGGGCTGCTAAATTCTGTTTTGTTTCAACTTGTTTCAATTGTTTTGGGGGCACATTATTACTCATTTCGGAAGAGGGTTTACTCTGTGTTTTTCTTCTGGTGTTGTAAGGATGGACAGTTTCAAAATTTGCTTGAAAAATATTGTCGAAGAAATGCCCGAAGATATTGGAAGATGACTTCTCTTCTTCAAGTATTTCTTCTTCGACTATGTCTTCCGAAATTTCAGGAGGGACCAAGTTATCATGTGCTTCAAGGATAGTTTGCAGAGCGTATTGTAAGCTTTCAAAATTTAGACCTTCAGGGGTCGGATTTGGTCGGTTGGGGGGAAAAGGATTTTTGAAAGGAGGTTTAAAACTTCCTTTGCTTGAGGATTCTTCTTCGACCGATCTCTTCAAGTCTACGACTTGATTCGATAATTTTTGGACAACCTTTTGCAAACTTTCTAAGTCTGAAGTTTCTGATTGGGTTTTGGTTTCGGGAGGCCTAGTAAGAATTTCTATTTTCTTCTTAGAAGATGGGGTTATTTCTGCCTCATTACTAAGATTATCTTTCAAGCTCAAAATATCTTTTTCAATTTGGCTTGCCTACTCGAAGGCTTCTAGTAACATGGACTTCTTAGATATTTTGACCCAAATTGCTATATTATTATGTAGAGCTTTAGTGTAATATACTACAATAAGTCTTTCTACGGGCATTGAATCAGTGGGAATTCAGTTTTTTAACGTGAGGAACCTTTGGTTAAAATCTTTTACTTTCTCCTTAAGGTTCATTTTTAAGCTAGAAAGTTCCATAACCAAGACTTTAGGAGATTTATCATCTCCGAACTTCTCTAAGAAATAGGTTTTGAATCTATCCCAAGATACAATGGTGTGAGGTTGTTGGGCGAGATACCATGTAGAGGAATTGCCCTCAAACATGTAAGGAAAAAGTCTACATACTACATCTTCATGTTCTACACTTCGAAGTCTAATGGCTAGCATGAATTTCTTTATGTGATCTTCGGTGATTTTCTTAGAATCTGGATCGAACTTAGATAACCATTTCTTTGGGTGTTTTGGTAAAGGGTGTTGGGGTCCAGGTACAGCCACAACATCTTGATCAAGCCATGGTATGGCAGGATATTTTCAGTTTGCCATGGGTGTACGTGGTGTTGAAGGCTTAGATGGTTCAGCTGATCAACTTCCTTCATCAGACGACTCTACTCCTGAAGAGGATAGAGATGAATGAGGTGGGGAAGGTGGAATACCAGATCCTACAACTCCAAGAGTAGGTGTATCAGTAGGATTGATAGTATCATCTCCTAGAGGGTTTAAAAGTATACCAATGCCTTCAAGTTTTTCTCTGATATCAGAGAAATCTAAGGGTTGATTCAGTGGCCTACCAGGTTGTCTGATACGGGCCAAAGCACTTCGTGTCCTTAAAAGTGACTGACGAACAATTTCTTATACGTCGGACCCTTGAGGGTTCAGTGTTACTAGCTCAATGGAAATCTGGGGATTTTCGTTTGAGGTAGTTGTTGTTTCAGAAGTAATGTTGTTGTTAGAATGACTCCATGTTACTATAGGGGAGCGAGTGTGTGGGGGAGGAGTCTTGCGACTTCCACGTGCCATCAATTGTATTCAGGCCCTCCTTCTAGTGCCATTTGTTGGCGATCGAAATTGACCGTTCATCAACTGGAAGAACAAGTCAGGTTCGGGGTTGTCTAAATAACCCAAGTCGTTTGGTGTAACTCATTCTGATGGGTTTAATGGCTCTGTTAGCCAATCTAAAGTACTAAAAGAAAATAAACAAGAGAAATAAATAACTAACTAATTACTAGATACTATATATTGTATGTGTACATATGTAATAATATAACTATTGTAGATATTTTAAGCAGAAACTACACTAATATCACTTATATACATCATATACAATTTGCAAGTTTTAATCGAAACTTACGAAATCAAATGTGAAAGTTATTTCTATTAAGAAGTAGATAAAGAAAGCACATTTAAAACTTTTTTTGTTTTCCGTTATAAATCTAACAAATTTTGCATTGAATATACTATGAAACACAGACGGGTGGGTAGTCAAAATCTGAACCATACATTCTGGTTTCAAAATTAAAAAAAAAAACAAAGGGGCTAACCTGTCAGTGAGTTAGTGAGATGTATCCAAGCATCTATATGAGTAATGAACGTCCAAATGCCATGTCCAAGAGAGAAATATGCAATGAACCTATTGACTGTTCTAAATAAATTCAAAACATGTATTGGCAGTTAAGATTTTAATGATAAAAGAGGGAACAAAAACATAATCCTGTGATCTTATAATTACACATAATTACAACAAGATAAATATGAAAGTAACCTATGCATTTCATCATTCAATCAAGATTCAAAGATAAATCCTATCATTTGAATTGAAGATATGATCACAATATTTATGTTTTGAGTAGCAAATTATAGACGATATTTATAATGTAAACATCCTGCACATAATAGATCATTAAGTATAAAGCTATCTGACCTATTAATGTATTAGGATTAACAAAACATAAATGAAAACATCATTGACAAAAGGCTAAAGCCAAAATTCTTATATGTTGTTTCATTAAGTTCTGGAATCACTCGTCCATCTCTTTCCCTTAGCCAAGATGATTTCCATTACAAAATATGGAGTATTTAAAGATTTCATGTAAGCTAAACTTCCTATCTTCTAAGATAGGATCAGATCTCAAAAACATCTAAAAGTTACAAATATAGAGGGCTTAAAGCCACTCAAGATCAAACTAAATCTTCAAAATCTATGAGAATTTTCTCCTATTTACAAAATAAGCAAAAAGAAGATAGTTGATCGACTAAGTCCAACATGCTCCATCCCATAAGATCAGCATCAAATACATCCTATCCTAAAAAAATAAATGAGGAAGTCAAATATTTTATTAACTATCAATTGCCAAATTTTATATGAGAAATTGACTTGACTACAGAATCTCTTGATTTTGTAGCTAGTCTTATTATTGGTAACAAAAATCTAAATCAATATAGATTAATTAGAAAAATAACAAAAAGCATAATTGTGATAAAAACCAATCTTACCTTCCAACTGATAACAAAATTCGAATCACAATATCTCAGAATTGATCACGGCCTTGACACTGTCGGCGTTTTTTATTATGATACTACCTGCCCTTTTCAAACGTTTTACTTGTCTTTGTTCATTGGCCTTGAGCTCACGGTTTTCATTTTCCAATGAGTCATTTTGAGCCACGAGAACTTTGATCCTTTCTTGAAGGATGGGGATGCCTTTGTAGTACTGACCTATCCAATGTAAACAAGCTTCACAATGTACAGCAAGGGTAATCGGTTGAGGAAGCATGTGATTGTGTGCTAAAACACCACTACTATCCGTTATCGGCCTTTGACCAAGCTTGATACCTGTAAATTCCTTACTGTCTTTTAGACACGGTGGGAGTTTATTCACATAATCGAATGGTTGGTCTAGTTGGGAACAATTCGGATCTTCTTGTTGCAGAAACCTCTCGATCTCAGAGTCTGAATCCTCATGGATATCGATCGATTCGATCAAGCTCACATGAGATTTGTGTTGGCTCACCAATTTGACACTTTTTACATTGTCCATATTCACTTCTTCACCTCTTATTTTTATCTGAGACCTCATAAACTCATCTATATTTTTACTCATATAACCAAACATCCAACAAGTATAGTAAGGTATGGTCATTGATTAAAATCTTTTAATTTCCTTTTATTTAATGATTAAATATGATTCTTAGAAGAATTTTTGATTAATTAGATCTTGCAGCATACTTTGATTCCAGGAGCAGAACAGATCTCACGAGGTTTTCTATAACTCCAGGCGCTGCCAGCATTGCTCAAGAAAACTCGGATCCATTCATCTTGAATCTCATTGATGACTCATAAGCAATCAATATAATCCTCATCTCTAGGCACTACGTGCCATAGAGATGAATATTTGATATTAAATAATAAGTTTCCAGAAGCATAATTCGAGCATAAGAAGATTGCTTGCTTTTTGTAATCGATTGTAACCATTTATTAGAAGATAGGATCTGTTGTGAAAGAGCTGGGATTAGTTATCTGTGTCCATAAGCTATAAAAAGCCTTGGATCGAAATGTAAAAGGGGAGTTAGACAATAGGTTAGACACGAGATGAATATGGAGGAAGACTGTGTTGTTTCAAATACTGAATTCATGAATTGAATAAAGATTGAAAATCAATGTTGCTTATATTATTCTGAATTGATGATAGATTAAAGACTTTTTAAAATTATCAAATAGTTTGTTTCCATGTTTAATATTTTCTTTTTAGAGTAATGGTTGTAGAGTAGAATTTTGTCTGCAAGTTACTGAAGGACTTGTGGTTTTCTTGGCAAGGATCCACCAAGAAGACCATAAGCCCTTTCTTTATAAATTTAGTTTTTAGATAGAATAGATAAGTTAAATACCATTTTCTGTTTTCATTAGAGAAAGAAATTGTACTTAGAAGGATTGATAAATAAATGTGGAAAATAGATTTACATGTGCTTGAAATCAGTCTTTTCATCATCTGTTTCTTTTGTAGATTTTAAAGCTTACAAATAAAATCGATCTAGTTGCCTTCAATTGTAGGATTTCAGGGTTTTACTTGCTTTAGTATAGGTTTAAATTCTAAAGTTAGTTTAGTCCTCTTTTTCTCCTTGCAAGCATTTGTTTTCTTAGATTTCTTTAGTAACGGTATCTTTTGAAATTTCAAATATGATGTTAAGAGATCTAGATATAGGTTAGTATAGGTGCAAATTCACTTTCTGTACCTTATTCTACTTTCTGTGTCATTCCATAATTTTCTGTTACTTAGTTTAATTTCTGAGTTACATTAGAATAAGCTTTCATTAGGTAGTTTCATTCTGAAATAGATGCTTTAATTTTAGATTAGTTTAAATATAATTTTTAGAGATATTTCATTTAGTTAATATTTGAATATTGAATTTAAATAGGATTAGTGAATTTAAAAATCTAGTATCAAAGTAGTTTGAATGACTTTTAGATTAGAGAAGCTTAAATAGATTAGATTATGAGTAAATTAGATTAGAGTAAATTAGATTAGGATAGGCTCTAGTCCTGCACATACAGTGTTTGTGCCTCAAAGTTTACCTTCCTGGGTTGACATTTTATGTAAGCTATTTATAGTGATATAATTAGCCCAACATTTTGGCACTGTTGTCAAGGAGGTACTAAAAAGGATTGGAGCATAGGTGTTGTTTTGTATTTGTTGAAAGCCAGGTGGTTTTGCCAGGTGTGATTTGCTTTTCAAATTTTGCAAATAGTTTTCTATTGGTTTGATCATTTCATTTTTCATCAAAAACATTAAAAATCAAAAATATTTTTGGGTGCTGTAAGAACCCTCATGCACTAATCTATGTGTTTGACAGGATCCATCAACCATCAAAGAATAAAATATGATCAAGAGTTTGAAAGAACTCTCTCAGATCATAGCAGCAGCTAGGATCTCTGCCTCTTAGGAAGAACAAATCTTGACAGCTGTCAAAAACCTACCTTCTTCTCAAGAAATGGTAAAAGAAGAGGAGTTCCATGAACAACACCAAGCAGAGGCTA
>JASDQU010681046.1:68245-81102 GCA_032191745.1 Picea mariana
TCTTCATATTTTTGTATGGGATAACTCTTTGAGTATTCCAAGACCCTCAAGTGGCATCTCAATCAAGACAAATAATATTTTTTCAAACTTGAGGTTTGATGGTGAAGGGCATATCTATGCATTCAAGCACCTTAATCAGCTTAACATTGCATGATATAATCTTAAAATTGTTCGGGATAATGAAATTTGTTGATTATTTATCCTCACATTAGAAGGACAAATTAAAGCATGGTTTAGGACATTACCAATGAAATTGATACACATATGGAGACAATTCATGGAAGTATTGCTCATGTATATTATGATTATGATGAACTCTTTAATGAACTTGAAGAAATTTGTAGGCTCATAAATGAACATGTGGATGATTTATTTCAAAGAGTTATGCAAATTTACTGTAGATTTCTTGAAAGTGACAAACCCTCGAACCAGGAAATCCTTGATTGGTTTTCATATCTTGTCTCTAATATTGAAGGGGGCAATCTAGATAATTAAAAGGTCTCTGATCCACAAAATATCATTTCTTAGGACTCTAATTCACAAGATTGAGATCTACATAATGAATATGCAGTCAACTCCCATCCTAGAAAAACATTTTCAAACATATAGACCGTGCTAGCTTACCCTCAAACATCTAATACTCTGCAATCTAATTTTGATGATAAATAAGACGGAAATGTTTTAAAAGACGATTTCAAATCTATATTAATTAAATAATCAATTCACGAAACTATTGTATATTTGAATGGTAATTTATCATTAGGGATAATGATGACTATATCCTTCAAGGGAAAACATGATCTAATAATGAAACATAGAGGGTACATGTTTTCTAATTAGCACTATGTTGCAACAATAGGGGAATCTCCACCATAACTCTTAAACCCCTTAGATCCAGAGTGGGAACAAACTAGTGACGCTCCTTTTGTGAATCATGACTATGATTTGGTATGTAAAAAATATCATATTCAATAAATCCAATCAGTTTCATAATCTAAATATATTCACTCTATTTATACAAATATGTTGGATAATGATCTCTCACGTGATCATCCACCAGTTGATCATGCAGTAGAATCTTTACATTACTCTTTGAATGATGAAATTTTGAGAAATAAACAAGAACATGAAACTTTACAATATTTGATCAATCAAAGACCCATTCATAATGATAGTCCATCCAAGATGCACAATTTGAAAGACCTTTGCAATTTAAATTTTTGGAACACAATCGAACATGATTTGATCACGAGAACCCTATTTTCAAAGATTATTCCTTTCTTGCATAAATTAATGTGAGCATCAACATGTCCTTCATTGATCCTATACAATCTGGAATTTCTAATCTCAATGCATAGATGTTAATGACATAAGAGACTAAACATGAAGAGTGCAAAGAAATTTCAGACCCATATGGGAAAACAACATCAATTAGACATCCCATTACCATGCAAGACACAAGAAACAACAAGCTCATCTAAGAAACATTGTCACCTAGATATTCTCCAGAATTGCAAGTTAATATTCAGGGGAAGATGCATCACTCATCCTTGGATTGTGTTTCAGTACTCCAACACTACTCAAATAATTTTGATAATATTATAGGAGAGATATTGGAGTCATCCTTTGCTCGACATTTCCCTCAAACTAGCAGGTACAATTATTCCTCTCAACATGAAGGTTATGTAAAGTGTGGGCCTAGGGAGACTTGCCTGGATAATAAGGAACTTCGGTTTCGATGGATAGTTATGTCATGTTCTCATTATCTTACTTTGATCTATGGAACAAAATATACCATCAATATTAAGACTCTTCCACAAGGAACATTTCGAGCAAATTTCATACAGGAGTCTCATCAGGTATGCCCCTCATTTTTGAATTCCTTCCAACAGTTCTATGGTGGTCATTGTAAATTTTATGATAGAATTGAAGCTTGGTTGGAGGGATCCTACATGTATACATTTCCCATGAATAATAACATTTCCAACTTTCACATGCTAGATAGAGGTTTACTTGATTCAATTCTTCCTTTTTTTTGTCTCTCACTACTCCAATTTCTCCTATA
Organism: Picea mariana; assembly: GCA_032191745.1. NCBI lineage: Eukaryota > Viridiplantae > Streptophyta > Pinopsida > Pinales > Pinaceae > Picea > Picea mariana. Next base: position 70,311 of record JASDQU010681046.1, read on the forward strand.
ACTTTTGATGAACATGTGATTGCAGGTTTGGAGTTGCTTGAATGGATCCATTGTCATTATTATTTCACATAGTCATTTTTTAGCTAGTGTATTACAGAGTAGGAATAGGATTAACATATTTCTTTTTATTTCCTTGTCTGCTTCCATAGTATAGACTTTTTACTTCCATTTTTGTTTCTTGAATAAAAGGAACCATTGTTATTAGTTTAAGTTGCAACTCAATGTGTCTTATTTTAGTCTTGGTTTCATTTGAATAACATTTCTCTTCTCTTTTTCATTAATTCCTTTCGCTTTTTCGTTTAATTTGAATCTTGGTTTAACTTTGGTTTACATTCATCTTCATGAGAGAACCATGTGAAAAATCCTTTAGGAAGTTTTAACTAGAAGATTTAATCACTTCAATATCATTCACCTTAGCATTAACAATTGGAAAACAATAGTCCAGAAGAGTATGATCCCGAGTTGTTGAACAAGTATCAGTTGAAGAAGAATTTACTTTTCTAAGAAATTGGAACAAAAAACTCGAGACATTACAAGTGAAGAAATTCACCCCACAACATTGAATGGATTTCCCTTCAGATTTCTCAACATCTTATTAGAGGAGAATGCTTAAGGTACCGATTATGTGAGTTCTTGGTGAATTATCAACAAAATCAAGTGTCAAGTGCATGTGTTTATTATTTACCTCCATTAGACTGGCTAAAACATCATACTACACCTTGCTTATCTGTGTACACAATAACTTGGAGATTTTGATTTCATGCTTCCTCCTAGTAGACCTTATTCATTGAGTAATCAAAAGTTTGAATCCATTGCCTAATATGGAAAATACATTGGTTTGAAAATATTTTAGATTAGGAGGAGTGTTGGGGAAGTTGATCATTAATACTCTTTCAAAACTCAACCAAGTACACAAAGCAAGAACCATACAATAGGTTTCACATTCACTTGCATAAGTATCACATGTTGGTTTGCAATTCCATACTCAAGATAATTTCAAAAGGAAAAGGGTTACATGCAGTCTTGTATTTCCATTTCCCTTTGTGTGTGGTGTCGATACATATCTTGGTTTCAGAGATGGAACCTGTTCAAATCCTACCATACCTAATATGTAATCTAGTGTCGAAGAGATAACCATAGAAGAGGTAATAACAACAACCTTTCTCTAATGAACATACTCGGGTGGGAAAGAGCATTGATATTAAAAAACAATGACCTCCTACAAAAGGCCCATGGTTTAGATCCTCTAAGACATTGATCAACAAGAAACATTTCTCAATAAGTGCTACTTCAAGGAAGACCTATTGATCATCACAACTAGAGTCACCTATTGCTGGAAAGGGAACTTCCACTTACTATAAAAGACTAGAGGTAGTTGACTCCACTTTTCTACTAGAATATTGACAACAATAAAATGGTAAGATTCAAAATTGGATCTAAGGAACTCCATTAGCTATGGTTCCTCGTCTAATCAAAGAATTACCTTTCAACTTATTGTTTCAAACCAACTTGTATACAACCTTCATTTTCTAGTTTATGTCACAAAATAATTACAAGTGTGTTTTCTGGGAGGAAACCATCTTAGTCCATATTACTTCTCAAACAAATTTTATTATTTTAGTAGATAGTTAGAATCGAGATAATTCTTTGGTTAAGGGATATGAAGTTTCTTTCTGAAAATGGTTGCCAAAGAAATTCACATCATTGGTTTCTAGTTTTATTGATGATATTTAACACATTAGATTTGACTTGGCATAGTCTTATTGTTGTAAATGCTTGTGTGTAGACCTTAACCATTGAAGTGTTGGCTCACCTGAAGAGGAAGACACATCTTGAGGAAACAAAGGATTTATAAAATTTGACATGATTAGGGGACACGTCACCTGGGAAATTAATTCACAAACCTACTTTAGGTATTATACTTTCAATTCTTCACACCTAATTATTTTGAACCCATGTATTTCTAAAAATTTTGGATAAAATCAATCTTATGTATTTAACTATTTTCCCTTGTAGGTACATGTCTCCAGTTGATATCACATGCATGATTTGAAACTTTGATGAGATGAGCCTGTTACGCTACATAATAAGTTTTAGAACTTGGAGAGATTTATAATGTGAGCACATATTTTGAAACCTTGGGTTATTGCAACACTAAAGAAAGCAATTTGAGGAGTAGCAAAGGAAGCTCTTTCCAATCCTTACTTATTTAAGCACAAGGCGACAAAGATGAGCCGATGGGATTCAAAAAATAAGATGTGAGAGGTAGTTTTTATCCAACCTAGCACTGAAGTCCATCTAAACGAAATGTTATGAGTCTGGTCTTTCACAAGGATTAGTATTTTCAAGAGGCTACCAAACTACTCGTTGTGTTAGGATACATGAACATTTTAAAGTTGTTTGCAATGATAACATTCTTGTTTTCTTTTATGAGATACATTTTTTTCTGACCGTATATCTTTGTTCATCATTCACTAAATATTTTGGTTTTCAATTGTATCAAGTTTCTAACAGAGTCTTATCTTTTGATTATGGGTGCCACTGCAAAGTTTATCTTCTAATTCTGAATACGATTCCTCTCTTTCAGTCCACATCATCTCTTCCCCCAAAGGAAATTCATTCTCTAAATTAATTTGTTTTTTAATTCTTGATCATGTGTGAAGATATACAACTATCTCACCTCCATTTGTCTCATATAGACAACACTATGCACAGGAAACATGCTTGAAGCAGTCTACATATCTTTCCTATCTCATTAGCTGAACTAGAGGGCCCTATTGACGATAAATCAATATGATTTTGGAATATTGTGACAACAATCAGACCTTGACTTAACAAGTGGTTAATCAATGGTTATCCTTACATGTTGGTTGGTGAGTAGATCCTACGTAACAGGGAAACCACCCACACACTAAGTAGTTGCTCGTGTGAAAAGTAAAGTGTCAAAGTCTAAAGGCTGAAAATCAAAAGGGATATTTTTATTTAGCCAGATGTAGTAAATATAAAAGGAAAATCCTAATAGTTGGAAGTCATCCCCTATCAGGCCAAAGTAAATGAAAGGAAAAGAAATAAGGCCACCACTTTCCCCATCCATTGGATGCTAAGCATATACTATATAAACTGGGAAGGACTAGGAAATAAAGCTTGATCATACTAGGGGACATGCAAATATCTCTACCAAGGCTATGGATGCTTGTTGGCAGCAAAACAAGGTATTTGATGTCGTGGTGACTCCATCGGGGCTATGGACACTCTCAGAAAGCGGAGCAACACCTGAGGGATAATATATATGCACCTAGTGAAAATATTTTTATATCTCAAACCTATATCATCCTCATAATGAAGATACCAACCTAGGTCATTGATGCAGTTTAAGGAAATAAATCTCATCATCATTCATCTTCTTATTGCACTAGACAAGCTCTACTATCCAACATACAAGAATCATCAATGAGCCCACCATGTTGAAACCTGTCAAATGCTTGTTGCACATTTATTCTGTAATTTCTGATCTTAAAGTAATAATATGAGCCTCTGCATTTTATGCTCATAAGTTATGGAAGACTAGCAGATATTTTGGCTTCATATAGTGTGTCACCAATTGTTGTTCTAGCAACAACACCCTCCTTTAATTTCTTAACTTCAATATTGAAGCCATTCATTAGAATTCAAGAAATAGGCCCCCCTTAGAGTTTCTTGCCATTAGAAACCTTAGGAGCTTTTCTTGCAAGTTTTGAAGCTCAAACTTATTCTTCCTCACTTCCAAACTTACTCACTGAAAAGTTTGAAGATTGTTATCACATGTTGATACACATTGTATCGAATAGGAATCACTAGTGTTCATCAATACATCTTATATCAGTGATAACTCCCTATTATTTTTGACACTATAAATCCTTCTTCTTCTCATCAACGATGACACATCTTTTGACTATTGACACACTGACAATGAATCCCTATTTCTCATTGATATAGTTCTCATTGGCGCTAAATCCTCTTCTTCCACCGATATAATATCAAAAAATTTCCATCTCTCCCTGACAAAGGGAGCATCGATAGACATCTCCCTTTTCTTATCGACATAGACCGTATCGGAGAGACACTCACATCTTGAGGCCTCTCCTATTTTCTTCCAACTCAAATCCTTTTCGCTATGCCCATTAGTCAAGTTCATCAATTTTCAATGATTAAGCATTTTGTGTCTGACTGGATGGCTGATGTTGATTGTCTATCGATTCTAATTTACATCACGTTGCAGTCATAATTGAGTATTATAATAATCTTGGCGAGTTTGTTTATGTTGCTAGCATCTTTTATTACACCTATCACATTGGCATGTGTTGTGTACATCTTGATTCTATGACTAACCTTGATCATGAAAATGACATTTATTATTATTTTGATTGATTACAGAGTCTGCAAGACATATGATAGTTATGAATTACATCTTAGAGAAGAATTGGTACTCATGTCACATACTTAATGTCAAGTGCTCCAAACGCCAGTTAGTTGTTTTCACAAGATAATATTTCTCATCCATTGACATATGACCTTAGTTCCAATGGATGCATTAAGAACCTATATAAAAAAGATGCAACAAGAATTGACGGAATTGAATTTGGATGAAATGGTAGTGAGAATGGGGTTCGAACTTTCATTAAAAAATGTCTTTTCTTGCAATTTTGGGTACTGGTCAAAATGGATTTTTTACATCCAAAAAAATAAAATGTATGTTTTGGGGGATTATGATTCCAACACCACTGATGGAATCGAAATCCAAGGTCCAAAAGTTCTAGAATGATTGCCAAGGATTTCCTGCCAAGAAAGCCTCGTTAACTGTGAAATTGTTGAAATGCTTGAATGAAGTGGTAAGTTCTCTCACTGGAAACCTCTCCCCATGCTCTTTTCATCACATAAAATGACACCTCAATCGGATATCATATAAGTTATGAGACTTTGAAGTTAAGCTAGGTTGTGCCTAAACCCCCTTTAAGCATCATTAAATAATTGTCAATGCCTTGAAATCGTACCTCGATATGCAATGTTATATTTAAAATTGGGTTTAATTTGTTTAGAAATAATATTTAAAATAAGAAAAATTTAATATTATAAAAGTTAAAAGAGGATATTAATTCAAGGGGATAGCGTGTCTGTATCTGATCCAAAATGGATCCAAGAAGGCCAAAATTTCAAAGTTCTCGGAATTGGACGAAACCAACACCATTGCATAGGGCTCATCATGCCGATTTCGACCATATATGTTTTTCCAAAAATGGACACCGTATGCAAAAGTTATCGTGTTATGAACTTTTTCCTAAACAGGAAAAAAGTCAAAGGTTAAAGTCAACTGGTCAAAGGTCATATAGCTGACGTGGAAGATGATGTCAGCAATATGTCATGATGACATCAGCATGATTTCATGATGACATCAGCAGGGTGATATGGTAGCACCAGGAGTTGACACATGTCAATCATTTTTGGCGTTTTCGGGTTGAGTTGGCATAGTATGGAAGTGACACGTGGTACTGTAGGAAAGTGACACATGGAACTGTATGGAGGTGACACATGGCACTGTACGAATGATGATGTGGCAATGTACATATGATGATGTGGAACTGTACAGATGATGATGTGGCACTGTACATATGATGATGTGGCATTGTACAGAAGATGGCGTGGTAGTTCACTGGGTAGGATGATGTGGCAGTATGGATGTTGACTGGGTAGGGTCATGTGGCGACTGACTGGGCAGGCTGACGTTTCTCGGGCCAATGAAAGGGTGACATGTGGCCCATTGAGGAGGCACCACGTGGCACCTTCTGGAAGGTCAAAGTGGTTTGGCGATTTCCACCAAATCTGGCGGTTTCCACCAAATTTGGCGGTTTCCACCAAATCTAGCAGTTTCCACCAAATCTAGCGGTTTCAACCAAATCTGTCAAGAATCCTCAAAATTTGGCGAAATCTCACTAATTTTGGCTAACTATCGCTAATTTTGTCTAACTGTCGCTAAATTTGGCGGATTCTGGCTTATTTAGTCGAGCATGGAAATCGAGAAAAAAGATTTTTTAGCATGCAACTCAAGACCGTATGGATTGTACTGATTTGAAAGGGCGCAGCATTAGGATTTGTGTTGAGGGGAGGTATCGAGGGCTTGTTCAGAAGTAGGTCAAATTCATACTCAAAATTTGTAGAATTTTGAGGGGGTTCTAAATATGGCTTATGTTTTTGCATCCGAGTAGCCGAACAAAATAGTGTCTCTAGATCCCAAGATGTTGAGCCAAGCATAGCTGAGTTCATACTCAAAAGTCTCAGAATTACCTGTTGTAGCCATTGGTGATGTTTGTTTCTTTCCATAAATTGTATATCTGAAAGGTGGTTTCAGGAGCTGTTATGTAAGCCTTTATTGATATTGGTTTAAGCATTAAAGATTAATAAGAAGCCTCCCACTGAAGACAAAGGCCCAGAGATGTAGGCAAATTTGTGTTGAACTCCGTTATCAATATTTGGCGTTATGGTTTAATGTTCTTAATGTTTACTTAATGTTATGCATTCTTTATGATGGCTACAACATTCATTCACTAAAATCTTCTTCTTCTCTTAATTCCTAAATGGTAAATCAACTCATGCATAAACTTAACCATAGTCTTTAAAAGATCAATTTTGGATCAAGTGGTATTAGAGAAGGTTTACAGTTGGTTGTTTGAGTTTGCATATTGATTACCATGGAAAAGATAAGCTGTGGTGACAAAGATGTTGTATAAGGAAATCCAAAGATTGAATCAAGAAAGAGGGCATCTCAAAGTGAGAATATGGCACCAGAAGAATGACTTTCTCAAAATGAAAGAGAATTTCAAAGAACTTTCTTTGTCATGTCAAAGATGGTAAAAGTATTGTATGATGATTACTTGGAACGAAAGAGACTGGTTCAAGGGGAATCTTCAAAGCAAGCCAAAAGTGAAGAAGGAGATGACCCTTCAAAATCTCCTCCTTCACCTCCATCATCTCCATCTTCTTCTTCTTCGAGTACAAGTTTGAATACTACTTCTACAAGAAAACATTCTCATAAGCATAAGCCTAATATGCCATTACTTAAACTTGATGTAAAATTTGTTTTGCCTATGTATGATGGTGAAGTTAATGCTGACAAACTTGATAATTGGGTTAGACATATGGAGGTATATTTTAATGTGCAACAAATCAAATTTGAGGCAACCAAAATTAGATTGGCATCACTTCATCTTAAAATCACAACTCTCATTTGGTGCCAAAGTAAAATGCAACATGGAAATCAACAAGTTGGTAACATTTTTCCATCATGGCATGATTTTATTTCTGCACTTAGAAAATAGTTCTATCCACTAGGATATAAGGAAAAGGCTTTAATTGAATGGAAAAGTCTTAAGTTAAGAAAAGGACAATCAATGCAAGAATATACAGATGAATTTTGTAAGATGGCTTTGATGTTAGATGTTCCATTAACCACACAAGAAACTCTTATGAAGTATATAAGAGGTTTTCTTTCTTATATTCGTAATAATGTATTTATGTTTGGATCTACTAATCTTGATGAGTTTTTTGTTCAAGCAACGTATATTGAAGCAGGTAAAACTAGAGTTAGTGTATCAAGGGAATCATCTTCAAAGAAAGATGGCAAAGGAAAAGGGAATGGGAAGAAAGCAAGTTCAACGACAGTAAAGGAAGAGAAGCTCTCTTGCAAGCATTGCAAGAAAGAAGGGAATGATGATGAGCATTGATGGCAATTGCACCTAGAGAAGAGACCAAAGTGGTTCAAAGAGAGGAAAGGGTGGCAAAAAGTTGCAACAACAACACAACCAACAAACTTGGGATCAAATTCAGGTGATGAAACTAATATTACAGTAGTTGGTTTGAAAGGTAAAATTGGTGATGGTTTTGATTCAAGAAGTAAATTGTTTCATATAAGGGTCATTATGAAACATACTAAGATCGATACATTGATAGATAATATATATCAATCTAACTTAATTTCAGAAGAAGTGGTTAGGAAATTGGGATTAAACACTAAGATGCATCATAAACTCTATTCACTAAATTGGATAAGAAAAGATCATAAATTGCCCATAACAAATCAATGTATCATAAAGTTTGCAATTACATCTAAGTATGTGGATGAAGTAACATGTGATGTGGTGCTGTAGAAACATGTGAAATGGTCTTAGGTAGCCCTTATTTATATGATCGCAAAGCAATCTTCTACAGGGAACATAATCAATATGACTTAACTAAAGAAGGGACATAATATCCTGTACATGCTCATCATATAAAAGAAAATCAATCTCTTCTAACAATGAACAATTAAAGAAGGAAGCTTATGCAAGAAATACACCTATAATTGTGCCAAGTAAAGCAGTTGATCTAAAGCATGAACATGATATGGTTGTAGAATGGAAGTTCAATCATGCTTTGATTTAAGATAAGTTAATGTCGTGCATTCCAGTCAAACATATGGGTTCGGTTTTAGTCATATTTCTGATGTTATCGTTGCTAATGTTTTCTACGTGGATGGTAATGAATTCAGTAAGATGTGAACGAGTTCAAATGGCTAACAATATGCTTTTAGTTGTCATGGTTATTATGCAATTGATTATGATGTGACGGATGCACATGATAGAGTTTAAAGACAAAGGACAAGTGGGGAGGCCTATCCCACACTTGATGTCTGGTTAATACCCTTTTGGAGGACCAAAAGGTCTTAGTGGGGAGGAATGATCCAAAATGGATCCAGGAAGGCCAAAATTTCAAATTGCTCGAAATTGGACAAAACCATCGCCATTGCGTAGGGCTCTTCGTATTGATTTCGGCCATATATTGTTTTCTGAAAATGGACATCGTATGTGAAAGTTATTGCGTTCTGAGATTTTTCCCAAATAGGAAAAAAGTCCAAGGTCAAAGTCAATTGGTCAAAGGTCATACAACTGATGTGGCAGATGACGTTATCAATACATCATGATGACATCATCAAGGTGATGTGGCATCACTAGGAGCTGACATGTGCTAGTCATTTTTGGCGTTTTCGGGATGAGTTGGCATGATATGGAAGTGACACGTGGCATTGTACCAAATTGACATGTGGCACTGTATGGAGGTGACACGTGGATGTACGGAAGATGATGTGGCATTGTACAGAGGTGACACATGGTTGTACAGATGATGACATGGAACTGTATGGATGATCATGTGGCATTGTACGGATGATGACATGGCACTGTATGGACAATGACATGGCACTGTATGAATGATGATGTGGCACCGTACAGATGATGATGTGGTAGTTGACTGGGCAGGCAGATGTGGCAACTAACTGGGCAAGATGACATGGCAGTATGGATGTTGACATGGCGACTGACTAGGCATGTTGATGTGGCTTGGGCCAATGACAAGGTGACAGGTGGCCCAGTGAGGAGGCACCACATGGCACCTTATGGAAGGTCAAAGTGGTTTGGTTGTTTCCATCAAATCTAGCGGTTACCACAAAATTTGGCGGGAATCCTCCAAATATGGAAAAATCCCGCTAAGTTTGTCTAATTGTCGCTAAGTTTGGTTAATTGTCGCTAAATTTGGTGAAGTCTGGCTTATTTAGATGGGCACAAAAATCGAGGAAAAATATTTTTTGGCACACATTTCGAGACTATATGGATTGTATAGATCTAACAGGGCACGACATTGGGATTTGTTTCGAGGGCCTGTTCAGAAGTAGGTCAAATTAATACTCAAAAGTTGCATAATTTTGAGGGGAGTCCGAATATGGCTTATGCTTTTGCATCTGAGTTTTCGAACATAAAAGTGCCTCCAAAGCCCAAGATGTCGAGCCAAGCATAGCCGAGTTCATACTCAAAAGTCTTAGAATTACCTTTTGCAGCCATTGGTGATGTTTGTTTCTGTCCAAAAGTTGCAGATTTGAAAGGTGGTTTCAAGAGTTGTTATGTAAGCCTTTCTTGATATTGTTTTAAGCATTAAAGATTAAGAAGAATCTCCCACTGAAGACAAAGGCCTAGAGATGTAGGCAAATTTGTGACGAATTCCATTATCAATATTTGACATTATGGTTTGTTGTTCTTAATGTTTACTTTCCGTTCTAAATTATTTATGATGGCTACACCATTCATTCACTAAAATATTATTCTTCTCTTAATTCATAAATGGTAAATCAACTCATGCATAAACTTAACCATAGTCTTTAAAAGTTCAATTTTGGATCAGTATCAAATAGGGTCCCATGATAACTTATGTTTGATTTAAGGTTTATCATGTTCGATTTAAGGCATTAAACTTGGTGATAAATTATGAGGTGGATGGCAGATCCTCATCCACACGACCCCTCCCCCTTTGACTTTGAGTTGAAGTTCCCATCACCATATAACATAACCCTTATACGCTTTGTGTTGGCCATCAAATGGTTTCCAAACTCCACCACACATCAACATTAAAATAAGGTTTGAGTGCCGATACATGGGCATTATTGAGTACTGACACAAACCAGAGGTGAAATAAGGATCGGGCTCCTCCATGTCGGAGGTGAAAACAACATCGGGCTTCACCATGTCGAAGGTGAAATCAATATTGGGCTTTGGTACCCTTGCACAAAGCTAACACCATGTATGTTCATGGAATTAAAGTCATGTTTTGTTTAATGTGTGGAGGTATGTGTTGTATAAATTAAAATTGAGGTGGAGGGGGTGGGTATGGCCCATACAACCACCCCTCCTTTTTATTATACATGAAGGTGGAGTGGGGGGGGGTCACAACCATAACC
>JASDQU010681047.1:0-12622 GCA_032191745.1 Picea mariana
CAATAGTTTAATTAAAAAATGATGTAACAACTATTACTCTAACAATGGCATGACCTATGTGCTAGTATTCGACACCAGTCTCGTGTTTCCGCGTCATATCCAATGCATTTAAGGATTATTGGCACAGAGGGTTCAACTCTAACAATGCACCAAGAAGCCCTAACTACTGGCCCTTTCGACAACACCTGCGAAGAAGATGAAGTCTCACCCAAAGTAGCAATAAGGGGTTGCAGGACACAAGTGTCTACAACCAGAGGAAATGCAAAGTGATTCCAAAACACAACGCAAACAATCTAGATATTCTTTACCACTCTTATGGTTACTTAGTGATTTTATATCTCTGATCTAAAATTCATGCAATAACAGTATAACAGATAGAAAATAACACAACAATAACCACAAACACAACAAGATTTACATGGTTCACCCTCTCCCTAGGGCTACGTCCASAAAACTGTGTTTGTTGATATKAYTATATGGAAACATACAATTCTATCTTCACACTTAGTTGCAAATCTCTCTCTCTTTCTCTCTTTTTCTTCCCTCCCTGTGCACCCAACGGCAAGGTTGATCTTCACACCCAGCTGAAAATCCAGAATACAGACTCAATATTGCTCTAAAAAAAATAATCAATAATGAACAACCACAATAATAGTAACCTCTCTCTCTCAACTCTTCTAGACCTTTATTTATATATTACATGACTCTCAGACAACCTTAGACCAAAGTCTAGGTGTTAAAACCCTAGGTCCACATGACCTATGTTTTCAAAGCTTCGCCATCCTATCCTTCCTTCTTTTCCATGAGATGCTCCAAATTATTCGTTGGTGCCTTCTTCTTCTTTTTGAGTTTTCCACGATCCATATTGTTGGATGCTTTATCTTCCTTGATCTTCTATTTCAACGACTTTCTTTTTCTTACGTCATTCCTTCTTTTATGCTTCTTTAACCACTTCTACTCTTCCTTAGTTTATGTGCCTTCCACACAGTTCATACTTCGTCTTTATTCTCCCTTATTCTTCTCTTTCTTCCTTAATACCTAACAAAGGGCCAAGAGGCCCCCAACACTCACATGTGACTTGTCCCGGGTCACTTGAAGATTGATCCTTCTATATCACTTAAACTACTGACTGCACAGAACAGCCTGTGCTTTCTGTTATGTCCCTCCCCATGTTGTGCAGACTATCTCTTCTATTTCTGGTACCCAATTTCAACTGCACCTAGTACCTAGACCCTTCTCCCTTTACTTTCACTGAGAGATGTGAGGCAGCTGGTTGTCACGATACAACTTCAATCAGCTTCCATTCACTAGACCATCCTTCCATTCTCCATTAAGTGTCTTCAACTGCGCAACTCCTCCTTCTTTGACATAGAAAAACTCAAATGGTCTGAGCAAATGTGTCCTTAACTTCCCTGGATGCTTCGTGAACTTGCTATCATATAACAGTACCAAAACACCTTGCTTAAATGCTTTCCTCTTGATATGTCTGTCATGGTAGGTCTTTTCTCATTCTTTTTGTACATGTTGATGAAATCCTGCAATGAATATGTCTTCCTCCAGTTCGATCAATTGCAGAAGCCTGTCTTGAACAATTCATATGTCATCCATACCTGTAAATGTTGCAATTCATAAGCTATGAACCAAATATTCCATAGGTACCACTGCTTCCAGGCCATATACTAGTTTAAAGGGAGTACGTGTAGTTAACTTTTTGCAAGTAGTTCTATAAGCTCATAATACTGTTGGAATTCTTATATCCCAATCATCTTTGTTAACACTGCAAATCTTAGTCATCTATTTCTCCAATATCTTATTGAAATCTTCGAATGTGCCATTTGCCTGTGGGTGGTATGGAGTGCTCTTCTGATGATGAACTTCAAATTTCTGATTCAAGGCTTCAATAGTTTTGTTGATGAAGTGTGTGACTTTATCACTCATGAGGATGTTCAGGCATCCAAGTATGGTTATAATATCCTCAAAGATGAACTATGCAGTTGTGGCTGCACTACAGTCTTTAACTTCTCTTGCTTCTGCCCATCTACTCAGGCACTCTATGGTAGTGATAATTTATCAAGCTCATGTGCGCTTTCCTAGTGGGTTAATAGGTCCCACAAAGTCAATTGCCCATTTCCAAAATACTTGTAATGTTAATTGTGGTTCCAAAGGCATATCGTTCCTTCTAGAAGGCTTTCCTACTCTTTGACACACATCGCATGCTCTGTAGTATTCCTTAGCATGCTTATGTAAAGTAGACCACCAAAGGCGAGCCTTGAGAACCTTCTGCATTATTGCTTTCCCTGTATAATGTCCTCCTACGATGCCTTCATGTGCTTCTTCCATAATCAATGGTCTTTCTTCATCCATAACACATCTCCTCAAGATCTCATTTGGTCCCATATTATATAATTGTCTAGCTATAACTTGAAAGTCAGCAACACAGAATACCAACTATTTCTTTTGAATAGCTGTATATTCACAAGGTGCCATTCCTGTGGACAAGAACTAAACTATCTCGACAAAGTGATCATCGACTTTTCTGATGACCAACAACTGTGCATATGGTAGTGTATCCTCCAAATTGGTAGGTTCCTCTCCATGTTCTAAACTGCATAAGTGATCAGTTCCTTTATTCATTCGTCCTGGCTTGACCACAATCTCAAAATCATATTCCTGGAATAACAGTAGCCATCTGCATATTCTCCCCCCCAACATTGGCTTGTAGACTAAGTACTTTAATGTAGAATGATCAGTGAACATCATAAAATATCCTCCTAGCAAACAGTGTCTAAACTTATGCAATGCATATACCATACCCAAGCCTTCTCTTTTTGTCATAATATAGTTCCTTTCAGCTATAGAAATCTTCCTTCTAGAAAAGGCTATAGGGTGGTCAATGTCTCCTACTCGTGGTTTTGCTAAGACCGCTCCTAATGCAATGGATGAAGCATTGACATGAACATTGAACTCCTTACTCTAATATGGAAAGACCAAGATATATACAGTGACCATTTTCTTCTTGAGTGTGTTGAATCTCTGATGGCATTCTTCTATCCATTGGAACTTACTATCTTTCTTTAGTAGCTTCTCCATAGGTGTTGTTATCTGTGCATAACCATTAATAAATTTYCTGYAATACCCAGTGTGTCATAATGCAATGTTCATCTATCTAACTGAAGTGGGGGGAGGTATATCAACAATGATAGCAATCTTGGAAGGATCTACCAACAACCCCTGCTTACACACAATATTTCCTAGCAACACTCCAAAAGGTGAAAAGAAAATACACTTTTTCCGATTTAGAACAATCTGACATTGCCTGCACTTATCTAACGTCAATCTTAGACATTCAATATGATATTTCATTAGGCTAAAGATAGTCCAGTCATCAAAGTATGTTTCCAATAACTTGTGTAAAAAGTCCTTAAATGCTTTGACCACCACCCTGGAAAAGATGGCTGATGCATTCTTTAACCCAAAAGAAATCATAATGTACTGATAAGAGCTCCATTCTGTTGGTCTTATGTCTATCCTCCTTAGAAATTCTAATCTAATGATAACCTGAAAATCCATATGTGAATGAGTAGACCTCATGTCCTCCTACATTATCTAGAACTTCATCAGTAAAGGGTGTAGGAAAGGGGTCATGTAGGCATGCATCATTCAGTTTCCTTAAATTGACACAAATTCTTATTTATCCCGACTTCTTATCCTGGACCACCATAGGGATGATCCATTTAGATTCTTCAACTGGTTATGTGATTCATGCTTCCAACATTCTATCTAATTCAATTTTAACCTTCTGTTTGTACCTGGGATTCAATCTACAAGGTCTCTGCTTGATGGGTCTTGCATCTGGTCTCAGAGGGATCTTCATTTCTCCCATGGGCCCTTTAATGCCCTTCATGTTTGTGAACTTGGTTGGAAACAAGTCTTGATATTCATGCAATAGTTATGTGATCTTGCTAATAGTAGCATCATCCCAATAGTCTCCAACATTTGTTAATTTAGGTGTTTTCTCTGTTCCAATATTAACCTTCTTAATTTTAATGGGTTGCCCAACAAAAGGTAATTCCATCCTAGGACCTTCTATGTCTCTATGTCCTTCATTTTCTAAAATGTTTACATCCCTTGGGTCATCATCCTCATCAACATTAATGTTATAGCAATCTTGTAACTGATGGAGATGTGCAGTCCATTCATCTTTTTCTTTGTCAAGAGGGGGGTTAGGTGCCTCCTCAAAGACCTTCTATCTTATAATTTGTAAAGCCTGATCTATTGTGGGGTACTGACTTTCAAATAAGAATGTAGCTATGAAGTTTTGAATCATACCATACCAATCTGTAGTGACGAAGCATAGTTCTTCTTGAATATACTACTTGATCGGTGTAGTATCCAATGTGTTAATGAACTTATGCACCCATTGTTCTTTAGGAATATGGCTCCAGGCCTCCTCACAAGTTTTCAAATGGTCCTTAGGACAAATCTAACCTGTGTATCAGACTTTGCAACCTTCATCTTGGTCTGAGAAGTGCATTGTTAGTAAGGTGCAACATTGTACCCACTCTGCGATGTTTTTCTTGTGTGTTCCCCACCATCTAGTTGGTGTTGCTTTCAATGCTTCATCTATTGCCAAAAATATCTGTTGTACTGATACAATTCTTCAAATTCAGCTAGAAATGTCCCTAAATGATTCAGTCCATCAAATGTAGGGAGATTACTTACTTATGTACCAATCCATCAAACTTCTCTGGTCAATTTGGCACATCTCCGTGTAGAAAGTTCATACATTATGTTCTATCAGTTTTCCAATGCTTCCTCCGAATCTGATGAACATGCACTTTCACTTTGCCAACATAGATTTCCATCTGTTGTGGGATTAATATAATAATGTTGTCTTGATGTCAGTTTGTAGATGTTTTCTATCTCGTAGGCATGATATTCTTCTTATATCGGTTCTGTGTGTCTAGGACCTTCATCCGGGTCAAGAGGTGCAATGACCTTAAGGCCATTACATTCAAATGTCATTCTTCTCTTCTTTAGGTCAACAACATTTGAATTGTTGAAAGCCCAGTCAATTCCTAACAGCACATGATAGGGACAGCTATCATCAACAATCTCAATCACTTTGAAGTCTGCAAATGTCCTTACCCCGCCGGTGTCTACAAGGACATGCTCTAGTCTTCCAAAGGGTCTCACTGCCTATTGATTAGCTATCCCAAGCATGATAGGAGAGTAAATCAATATATGTTTTCCCATCAGTGCCCAAGTCTGCTTCGTCATAACATTTACTTCTGATCCCAAGTCAAGGACCACATATTCCACGTCATAGTCTCCAATATGAGAACTAAGATGTAATTCTTTGTTTGTCCTTCTTTTCCTTGATACTTGATTCACAACTCTACTCAACATAGAATCTATTCTCCCAATTTCATACTGTCTTACTAGGTGTTGTATCTCCTACACAAATTTCTCATCTTTAATCAAATTGATACAAGTATACAAGAAGTCCATGAGATTTCTTACTTATTTTCCTTGTCTAGCTAGGGAATATTGATCAAATGCCGAAGGCATTTCACATTCCCTGACATTTGGTTGTTCCATAGAATAAGAATCTTGTTCTCCTACAAATTCTCTTCTTTCTTCTTCAAAATTATGCCTCTCTTTCCTTGGATCAAACAACTGTGCCTTCTCTGCAACTCTTTTGATCCGTGATCCTTTTGTAGTCTTTCCTGGAACCACCCTATCTTCTCCTATAACAATTCCTCCTCTAGTAATAACCACAACTCTGGGGTCCTCACCGCGAGCATAGTTTTGCTTGAAGATACTACTTTTGTAGTCTTTCCTGGAAGCACCCTATCTTCTCCTATAAAAATTCTTCCTCTACTAATAACCATGACTCTAGGGTCCTCACCGCGAGCTTTTGCTGATATTAGTTGGACTTGTTGGTTTCCTCCCCATCTCTTCTGAATTTTAGCTAACAACACTGGACATTATTCGATGACATGATCAAATGCGTTATAGTAGTTTCAAGTAGTACAAGGGTTGTGAGAATCCCTTTCCAAATATTCAGGCCGTGTGTAGTTATAGCAAATGATCCGACCTCTACCTTGACCCATACCTCCTCCTCATCCTCTTCCTCTAAATCTACCACGAGGGTTGAAGTTTTCTCTTCCTGGGGAGTTGAACTGCACATTATTTCCTTCTTGTTGAGTTTCTCCTTGAACTCTATACGTATCCCTTGATCTTTCATGCATGAGATCATAAGCCCTACAATCCTTCTCATCATGCCCCACAGATTTACAGAATGTGCAATAAATATTGGTGGGTGTATGGACATATTTTTGCATATAATAGCATTCACCATGGCAATGCATAGTTCTACATAACTCGCACCAGGGTAGAGTAGCATGCTTCAATGGATTAGGTTCTCCGAAGGCCAAGTATTCATTAAATAAGGGGAATTTCTCTTTGTCATGGCCCTGTAATTTACATATGATACACCATATATCTTCTCTTTTCTCGTTTCCTTTATCTTTCTTCATATATTTCACCTACAAGGATAATCTAGTTAATTCATTCAAGTTCTGACTCATACCTGGACTAGATTCTCCTACAGAGCTTGCTTCTAGTTTCATGGAAATCTCTAGAGCTTCATCCTGCGAAGTGACCTTCTGTTGCATCAGAGGAACTCTGATGTGTGGCAGGAGAGAAATGATGAACCATTCTTTGTTCTGTTCGTCTAGGATCCGATAACTTAAATGACCTGTCAGAGTCTTAAACCTATGATCAAACTCCCAAACAGGTTCATTTACCTTCTTCTTAATCTCTTTCATCTCTCTAATACAATATGACTCCGACTTAGGTTTCTTGAATTTTTCACTCAACATTGTCTTAATGTCATTCAGGGGTTTAGGTTGTCCAGGTCCTAAAGCAAAATTCATATACCAACTCAGTGTGTGGTCCCTCAAGGTGGTACTGAACTGAGTTCTCTTAACATCTTCGTCGGTGACTTGCTTAATGCTCCATACAGATTTGCATAAGAACCAGTGTTGGTCAAGATTCTCAGATCCGTCTCCTCTTAATATGGGTAACCTCATTTCATTTGCCATAGATATTCAATGGGTTTCTCGACTGAGTATGTACTAAATTGCTTGTAATAGTACTCTGATTTCTCTAGCTACTCTGGTTACTTAATGTTTCTAAAACAACATGAGGAGTAATAGTACATACTTCGATAGTAGGCGCAGTCCCTAAAGGATATGGTTCTCCTCGAAAAAGTTCTTCATTCTCTACTTCCTCTTCCCTTGCGGACTTTGAAAAGTCTTCGTCTGTTAGATCTGCCTCTTCTCCACTATAGAATCCCTCATCTCTGTAATTCTTCTTAAACAGGTTCATAAGAGGAACCTCTCGGAACGATCTCCCAATGCACATATGTCTAGCCTCTGTGTCACTATCATTATCTAAATTTTTGAACATTAGCTTCACTTTATCTTCAGGATATTCTTCTCATGCAATGGCATCTTAATCCTCAGCGTTAAAAAGTGTAGAAACTTTCCTTTAGGTTCCTTAAAGAAATAATTATCTGCTTGACTATATGATTCTACTCTGTCAATAGAAAACTCGGTAATGTACCCTCCAATGGTGATATCAAACTAGAGATCCATTGATCTAGACACAATGTTATCGACTCTCTTGAATTTCTTGATCAACTCTTCTTTCCAAACCACAGGTGGTATAGATTTGATCTCAAACTGAGTATCTGCTAATCTGGCTAACCACTCGTATAGCTCCTCATGAACTCCTGTAAAGAAAATTTTGTGCACGTCCGTAAAGATGTACCTCCCCAACCAGTCTTCTACATTGATGCTAGGGTTCTTTGTCTAAGATATGGCTAAGTCCCTTTCTTGCTCTTCTATCTAGTTTTGAATTTCTTTCTTCGATGGAAACCACCTTGAAATTCCCTCAAAAATATCTCGATCCCGACAACAGAACCATTTGTTGGCATAGGGGTAGATACATGGTTCAACTCTAACAACACACCAACAATCCATACCTACTGGCCCTTTCAACAACACTTGCGAAGCCCTAACTATTGGCCCTTTCGACAACACCTGAAGTAGCAATAGGGGGTTGTAGGACACAAGTGTCTACAACCAGAGGAAATGGAAAGTGATTCCAAAACACAGAACATAAAATCTAGATATTATTTACCACTCTTATGCTTACTTCGCGATGTTATATCTCTGATCTAACAATCATGCAATAACAGTATAACAGATAGAAACTAACACGACATCAACAACAAACACAACAAGATTTACGTGGTTCACTCTCTCCCTAAGGATACATCCACAAAACTATGTTTCTTGATATTATTAGATGGAAACATATAGTTCTATCTGCGCACTTAGCTGTAGATCTCTCTCTCTTTCTCTCTTTCTCTTCCCTCCCTGCGTGCCCAACTGCAGGGTTGATCTTCGCACCCAGCTGAAGATCTAGAATACAGACTCAATATTTCTCTCAACAACAATAATCAACAAAGAACAACCACAATAATAATAACCTCTCTCTCTCAACTCTTCTAGACCTTTATTTATACATTACATGACTCTCAGACAACCTTAGACAAAAGTCTAGGTGTCAAAACCCTAGGTCCACATGACCCACGTTTTCAGGGCTTCGTCATCTTGTGCTTCCTTCTTTTCTACGAGGTTCTCCAAAGTATTCGTTGGTGTCTTCTTCTTCTTACTGATTTTTCCACAATCCATATTCTTGGATTCTTTATCTTCCTTGATCTTCTCTTTCAACGGCTTTCTTTTCCTTATGTCATTCCTTCTTTTCTTCTTCTTTAACCACTTTGACCCTTCCTTAGTTTATGTGTCTTCCACGCAGTTCATAGTTCATATTTCTTCTCCCTTATTCTTCACTTTCTTCCTTAATACCTAACCAAGGGCCAACAAAGATCACATGCAACAACTTCAAAACCTCTACTCTAAAAAATCCATGCAACATCTCTAGGCATGTCCCCACATTCCACGTAGATCTATTTTGCACGCACAGGTAGCTAGTCTTATTTCTAGTGGTCTATGCTCAATGCACAATCTTCTTCATGCAGGAAATGCAATGGTGAATTCAAGAAGTCGTTGGATCAAAACTATAAGTAAAGAATTTGGTCACACTACAATCGCACCATCTAGAGATCAATGTTGACTATCCAATGCCTAGCTCCATGCACACTTTATATAATTATGAGATACTTTCAAAGCTAACCTTCATAACAAGATTGCCGAGAAAATCAGGCCAACAAAAAACAACGGGAAAGGGAAACCAACTACAAACTCTCCACACAAATTTTACTCCACGCTCAAGACAACACGATGAATCAGGTGGTCACCCACAGGCTCAACACAACAGACAACTCACTCACAATCAATGCTACTCTACTCTCTACATGATCTAACTTATTTTAAAGATAAATGGAGAGGTTGAGATATTCTCTCAACCACACACCAAAAAAGTATGCCACCAATCCTACTCTCTAACAATGTATTAAAAATAGGATCACACAATTCATGTAGAGATTAGCTCTACTTTTCAAGACATTAGAAAGCATATTAGAGCATATTAGATAAGTAGGAATTATATATCTGAACACTCCAAAAGGAATGATAAGTTACCATATCCTTTGACTGCAGTCCTTCTTCCTTAAGAGCTTTCTTTATATCAACGATAAGTACACAGAAATGTTGTGAGGATGGTGATCCACTGAAGTATTCCTACATTCATTCATTCTGTAAAGTTCAACCTCTATTTTTTACTGTTTTGAGTTTATGAAAGACCAACTTCTGATTTCCATTTTGAATTGATGAATCCTCACTTAGCTGCATTATTGGCTTTTGTGCGTTATTCATTAGAGGTTGTTTCCAAGGAAGAATACATTTGGTGGTAAATCAAGAAGAATTTTTCCAGTCCGCGGCTCGATCTGATGATCAATGATGTTACCTTCAGCGTCCATCACTTGTGTCTTTTTAATCGTCAGATCTGACCATAAAAAGGAAAAGTTGACTCGCTCATATTTTGAATCCATATTCAGAGGTGAACTGGATAACAGAGGCAAGTATTTTGACTTCATTATTGGAGACCAATCTGATCCTATAGAAGGCGATCCCTGCTATCAGCTTTACGTTAAATCCTCCTATGAATTAGTTGTCCAGCCAAAACTGAGTCACAGAGGCATTTTTGTGATGTAGGTTACAAGAAAAGAAATTTATTTCTTAACAGTTTTCTAATTTATTATTCTGCACCGGATAGTTTAGTTTGTAGCACATCATTATAGTTAATATTTATGCAAATATTCTTCTTACAGGCCACTAGTACTCTTCTGGGTCACACAGGGGATTTTTCTTTGTAATTACATGTTGAGACATGTTTTCAAATGTAAGCCTTTTTTCTTGAAATATAATTTCCTTTCTATTGATATCATCAAAAGGTCGTTTCCTGGTGCATTTTTTATCACCGCGGACTGCCAACAAATGAGCTATAATCGCAACTATTCTGATTGGTTGATACAATTGTGATGAAAAGAGGCAGGCAAATTTACCAGGATTCAATAGAAAACACCTTGAACTATATTGCTTTGCTAAACTCATGTAGAAAACACCTTGAACTATATTGCTAAACTCATGAACTGCATCCTATTGCTTCACAAATGAGATATAAATACATATAAAATWGTAATTGAAGGAGGGATGCAAATTTATTATGAATGCTACAACATTCATYAACTAAAAGACAAAATAATCATTGTTTACAAGTTTTCTAATATGTAGTATSTACATGTTTAGTTTTTTTKGGGGAAAGACATGGTTGTTTGAGAGAGCTATTGTCGAGTTGTTATCATAATATACTGGASTTGKTCCTTCATCTCCTTGTTGAAGATCACCTATGTCCTTGTTGAATATCACATGTACTCTATGCAACCAAATTGTTGACAAGTTGTTGACATACATACTCAACTTCTCTTAATGAGATTGTCAATCTCCCTTGATGACATTGTCGCAATAGGATGCTTCTTGATTGCCCATGAAATCAGAGTTTAACCAAAATGGAAGACATATCCTAAAGTACTCTTCTTGTCATCCATACTAACCAATATATAATTATTAATAATGGAATATAATATACCATATATTTTTGTTCCAATAATGTATCTCAAAATTCTTTTGTGAACATGCCAATGAGAGTATTTTGGATACTCCAAATTGATGGCATACATATTGTCTATCCTAGATGAGGATGCCAGCCAATGTCTTGAAGAGATTTGGATCTACATTGGATACCATATCCTCTTTGGCTTTGTTCTCTTTGGCTTTGTCCCTATTACAGTGGGAGTTCGTTTTGGTTTATGGTTCATCATCCTGAACCTCTTCAACACATACATGAGATATGATTGCACACCTCCGTTGGGATGCAAAACCTGACCAATAATATACCATGCATCCTGTGATGTGAGGAAGACGTAGGATGTGGCAACCTCAAAGGGTTGACCTGGTCTTTAACCTAGTCTCTGCATGGGGACACTTTCAGCCGATTTTCCCTTCTCTACAGTCTTAGGAGGAAAATATGTTGCAATGAGAGGAGTCCAGATGGGTTCAGGAGACACTCCATTCACTCTAATTCCCCTCTTCACAAGTTGAAACGCCAACCCTCTTGTGAATGCCACAATCTCCCCCTTTGTGGTGCAATAATCCAATAATGATGGCTCCCCTTTATAAGCCACTATGGATGTGTTAATGATACAACTCCCTTTCTGTCATGACAATAAATGCAGGAATTAATCAAAGATATTGTTATTCTTCCAATATGCAGAAGAACAGAACATAATTAATGGTAGTTGCTTACCCCATGTGCACTTGGAAATAATGGAGAAAGTGCTAGTTGTAAGCGCCAGTAATAAGCGCCAGTTGTAAGCGCTAGTTAGACGAGTCAGTTCTTAGTTAAGAGTCAATTGTCTAGTTGTCTTTTGGTTTGCATGTAGCCGACTCGGGAGAGTCTTTTCCTATATAAACATGTAATCCGTCTTCATTGAATACTAAGAAGTGAGTGTAGCCTCACCGTGTTGTTTTTCTCTCGTATATTTTATCTTGGTATCAGAGCCACAGGAGTGCAGTGTGAGAATTCTAGAAGTTCGCAGGTCCCTCCTCTGGTAGGGTGCGGGGGAATACTACTCGGCCATTCGTGCATAGAAAAACGGAAAGATTCCCGTAGGCAGAGTACTCGAGAGGTGCGAACATCTCACAGCCATAATACACGTGAGATGTGGACCTCTCGCAGGCAACTAAAGCATACGGTGCGAGAAAGCTGGTGCATGAGTCTGAGTACATGCAGTGTGGAGTTTCAGTCGTTTAAAATCCATGAGTTTGCTGCATGAGAAAGCTAGTGCGGTGAGGTCGTGTGAGCTTGATCCGTTTGGTGCATGCATGGGTTCTTGAGTGAGGTCGTGTGAGCTTGATGGAAGCGCTTGAGGTTTGTTAAAATTTGCATGAGTTTAAAGAGTGAGATTCATGCATGCTTCATATATATCATTTTAAAATGTGAGATTTGAAGCATGAAATTTGGAGCA
>JASDQU010681047.1:12722-24015 GCA_032191745.1 Picea mariana
AATATAGTTCAAGGTGTTTTCTACATGAGTTTAGCAAAGCAATATAGTTCAAGGTGTTTTCTATTGAATCCTGGTAAATTTGCCTGCCTCTTTTCATCACAATTGTATCAACCAATCAGAATAGTTGCGATTATAGCTCATTTGTTGGCAGTCCGCGGTGATAAAAAATGCACCACTACTATGAGTGGAAATGACCTTTTTATGATATCAATAGAAAGGAAATTATATTTCAAGAAAAAAGGCTTACATTTGAAAACATGTCTCAACATGTTGTAATTACAAAGAAAAATCCCCTGTGTGACCCAGAAGAGTACTAGTGGCCTGTAAGAAGAATATTTGCATAAATATTAACTATAATGATGTGCTACAAACTAAACTATCCGGTGAAGAATAATAAATTAGAAAACTGTTAAGAAATGAATTTCTTTTCTTGTAACCTACATCACAAAAATGCCTCTGTGACTCAGTTTTGGCTGGACAACTAATTCATAGGAGGATTTAACGTAAAGCTCATAGTAGGGATCTCCTTCTATAGGATCAGATTGGTCTCCAATAATGAAGTCAAAACACTTGCCTCTGTTATCCAATTCACCTCTGAATATGGATTCAAAATATGAGCGAGTCAACTTTTCCTTTTTATGGTCAGATCTGACGATTAAAAGGACACAATTGATGGACGCTGAAGGTAACATCATTGATCATCAGATCGAGCCGCGGACTGGAAAAATTCTTCTTGATTTACCACCAAATGTATTCTTCCTTGGAAACAACCTCTAATGAATAACGCACAAAATCCCATAATGCAACTAAGTGAGGATTCATCAATTCAAAATGGAAATCAGAAGTTGGTCTTCCATAAACTCAAAACAGTAAAAAATAGAAGTTGAACTTTACAGAATGAATGAATGTAGGAATACTTTAGTGGATCACTATTCTCACAACATTTCTGTGTACTTATCGTTGATATAAAGAAAGCTCTTAAGGAAGAAGGACTTCAGTCAAAGGATATAGTAACTTATCATTCCTTTTGGACTGTTCAGATATATAATTCCTACTTATCTAATATGTTCTAATATGCTTTCTAATGTCTTGAAAAGTAGAGCTAATCTCTACATGAATTGTGTGATCCTATTTTTAATACATTGTTAGAGAGTTGGATTGGTGGCATACTTTTTTGGTGTGTGGTTGAGAGAATATCTCAACCTCTCCATTTATCTTTAGAATAAGTTAGATCATGTAGAGAGTAGAGTAGCATTGATTGTGAGTGAGTTGTCTGTTGTGTTGAGGCAGTGGGTGACCACCTGATTCATCGTGTTGTCTTGAGCGTGGAGTAACCTTTGTCTGGAGAGTTTGTAGTTGGTTTCCCTTTCTCATTGTTTTTTGTTGTACTGATTTTCTCGGCAATCTTGTTATGAAGGTTAGCTTTGAAAGTATCTCATAATTATATAAAGTGTGCATGGAGCTATGCATTGGATAGTCAACATTGATCTCTATATTGTGCGATTGTAGTGTGACCAAATTCTTTACTTATAGTTTTGATCCAACGACTTCTTGAATTCACCATTGCATTTACTGCATGAAGAATATTGTGCATTGAGCATAGACCACTAGAAAGAAGACTAGCTACCTGTGCGTGCAAAATAGATCTGCGTGGAATGTGGGGACATGCCTAGAGATGTTGCATGGATTTTTTAGAGTAGAGGTTTTGAATTTGTTGCATGTGATCCTTGTCGGCCCTTGGTTAGGTATTAAGGAAGAAAGTGAACAATAAGGGAGAATAAATATGAACTATGAACTGCGTGGAAGACAAATAAACTAAGGAAGGGTCAAAGTGGTTAAAGAAGAAGAAAAGAAGGAATGACATAAGGAAAACAAAGCCGTTGAAAGAGAAGATCAATGAAGATACAGAATCCAAGAATATGGATTGTGGACAAATCAGTGAGAAGAAGAAGACACCAACGAATACTTTGGAGAACCTCGCAGAAAAGAAGGAAGCACAAGATGATGAAGCCCTGAAAACGCGGGTCATGTGGACCTAGGGTTTTGACACCTAGACTTTTGTCTAAGGTTGTCTGAGAGTCATGTAATGTATAAATAAAGGTCTAGAAGAGTTGAGAGAGAGAGGTTATTATTATTGTGGTTGTTCTTTGTTGATTATTGTTGTTGAGAGAAGTATTGAGTCTGTATTTTGGATCTTCAGCTGGGTGCGAAGATCAACCCTGCAGTTGGGCACGCAAGGAGGGAAGAGAAAGAGAGAAAGAGAGAGAGATCTGCAACTAAGTGCGCAGATAGACCTATATGTTTCCATCTAATAATATCAAGAAACATAGTTTTGTGGATGTATCCTTAGGGAGAGAGTGAACCACGTAAATCTTGTTGTGATTGTTGTTGATGTCGTGTTATTTTCTATCTGTTATACTGTTATTGCATGATTGTTAGATCAGAGATATAACATCGCGAAGTAAGCATAAGAGTGGTAAATAATATCTAGATTTTATGTTCTGTGTTTTGGAATCACTTTCCATTTCCTCTGGTTGTAGACATTTGTGTCCTACAACCCCCTATTGCTACTTCGGGTGTTGCCGAAAGGGTCAATAGTTAGGTCTTCGCAAGTGTTGTTGAAAGGGCCAGTAGGTAGGGATTGTTGGTGTGTTGTTAGAGTTGAACAATGTATCTACCCCTATGCCAAAAAATGGTTCTGTTGTCGGGATCGAGATATTTTTGAGGGAATTTCAAGGTGGTTTCCATTGAAGAAATAAATTCAAAACTCGATAGAAGAGCAAGAAAGGGACTTAGCCATA
The DNA here is from genome assembly GCA_032191745.1 of Picea mariana. NCBI lineage: Eukaryota > Viridiplantae > Streptophyta > Pinopsida > Pinales > Pinaceae > Picea > Picea mariana. The sequence continues at coordinate 15,524 of JASDQU010681047.1, forward strand.
TCTTTGACCAAGAACCCTAGCATCAATGTAGAAGAATGGTTGGGGAGGTACATCTTTACGGATGTGCACAAAATTTTCTTTACAGGAGTTCATGAGGAGCTATACGAGTGGTTAGCCAGATTAGCAGATACTCAGTTTGAGATCATATCTATACCACCTGTGGTTTGGAAAGAAGAGTTGATCAAGAAATTCAAGAGAGTCGATAACATTGTGTCTAGATCAATGGACTCTAGTTTGATATCACCATTGGAGGGTACATTACCGAGTTTTCTATTGACAGAGTATAATCATATAGTCAAGCAGATAATTATTTCTTTAAGGAACCTAAAGGAAAGTTTCTACACTTTTTAATGCGGAGGATTAAGATGCCATTGCATGAGAAGAATATCCTGAAGATAAAGTGAAGCTAATGTTCAAAAATTAATATAATGACAGTGACACAGAGGCTAGACATATGTGCATTGGGAGATCGTTCAGAGAGGTTCCTCTTATGAACTTTTTTAAGAAGAATTACAGAGATGAGGGATTCTATAGTGGAGAAGAGGCAGATCTAACAGACGAAGACTTTTCAAAGTCCGCAAGGGAAGAGGAAGTAGAGAATGAAGAACTTCATCGAGGAGAACCATATCCTTTAGGGACTGCGCCTACTATCGAAGTATGTACTATTACTCCTCATGTTGTTTTAGAAACATTAAGTAACCAGAGTAACCAGAGTAGCTAGAGAAATCAGAGTACTATTACAAGCAATTTAGTACATACTCAGTCGAGAAACCCATTGAATATCTATGGCAAATGAAATGAGGTTACCCATATTAAGAGGAGACGGATCTGAGAATCTTGACCAACACTGGTTCTTATGCAAATTTGTATGGAGCATTAAGCAAGTCACCGACGAAGATGTTAAGAGAACTTAGTTCAGTACCACCTTGAGGGACCGCACACTGAGTTGGTATATGAATTTTGCTTCATGACCTGGACAACCTAAACCCCTGAATCACATTAAGACAATGTTGAGTGAAAAATTCAAGAAACCTAAGTCAGAGTCATATTGTATTAGAGAGATGAAAGAGATCAAGAAGAAGGTAAATGAACCTGTTTGGGAGTTTGATCATAGGTTTAAGACTCTGACGGGTCATTTAAGTTATCGGATCCCAGACGAACAGAATAAAGAATGGTTCATCATTTCTCTCCTGCCACACATCAGAGTTCCTCTGATGCAACAGAAGGTCACTTCGCAGGATCAAGCTCTAGAGATTTCCATGAAACTAGAAGCAAGCTCTGTAGGAGAATCCAGTCTAGGTATGAGTCAGAACTTGAATCAATTAACTAGCTTATCCTTGTAGGTGAAAGATATGAAGAAAGATAAAGGAAACGACAAAAGAGAAGATATATGGTGTATCATATGTAAATTAGAGGGCCATGACAAAGAGAAATTCCCCTTATTTAATGAATACTTGGCCTTCGGAGCACCTAATCCATTGAAGCATGCTACTCTACCCTGGTGCGAGTTATGTATAACTATGCATTGCCATGGTGAATGCTATTATATGCAAAAATATGTCCATACACCCACCAATATTTATTGCACATTCTGTAAATCTGTGGGGCATGATGAGAAGGATTGTAGGGCTTATGATCTCATGCCTGAAAGATCAAGGGATACGTATAGAGTTCAAGGAGAAACTCAACAAGAAGGAAATAATGTGCAGTTCAACTCCCCAGGAAGAGGAAACTTCAACCCTCGTGGTAGATTTAGAGGAAGAGGATGAGGAGGAGGTATGGGTCAAGGTAGAGGTCGGATCATTTGCTATAACTACACATGGAATGAATATTTGGAAAGGGATTCTCACAACCCTTGTACTACTTGCAACTACTATAATGCATTTGATCATGTCATCGAATAATGTCCAGTGTTGTTAGCTAAAATTCAGAAGAGACGGGGAGGAAACCAACAAGTCCAACTAATATCAGCAAAAGATCACGGTGAGGACCCTAGAGTCATGGTTATTAGTAGAGGAAGAATTTTTATAGGAAAAGATAGGGTGGTTCCAGGAAAGACTACAAAAGGATCACGGATCAAAAGAGTTGCAGAGAAGGCACAGTTGTTTGATCCAAAGAAAGAGAGGCATACTTTTGAAGAAGAAAGGACAGAATTTGTAGGAGAACAAGATTCTTCTACTATGGAACAACCAAAAGTTAGGGCTTGTGAAATTCCTTCGGCATTTGATCAATATTCCCTATCTAGACAAGGAAAAGAAGTAAGAAATCTCATGGACTTCTTGTATACTTGTATCAATTTGATTAAAGATGAGAAATTTGTGTAGGAGCTACAACACCTAGTAAGACAGTATGAAATTGGGAGACTAGATTCTATGTTGAGTAGAGTTGTGAATCAAGTATCAAGGAAAAGAAGGACAAACAAAAAATTACATCTTAGTTCTCATATTGGAGACTATGACGTGGAATATGTGGTCCTCGACTTGGGATCATAAGTAAATGTTATGACGAAGCAGACTTGGGCACTGATGGGAAAACCTATATTTATTTACTCTCCTATCATGCTTGGTATAGCTAATCAACAGGCGGTGAGACCCTTTGGAAGACTAGAGCATGTCCTTGTAGACATCGGCGGGGTAAGGACATTTGCAGACTTCAAAGTGATTGAGATTGTTGATGATAGCTATCCCTATCATGTGCTGTTAGGAATTGACTGGGATTTCAACAATTCAAATGTTGTTGACCTAAAGAAGAGAAGAATGACATTTGAATGTAATGGCCTTAAGGTCATTGCACCTCTTGACCCGGATGAAGGTCGCAGACACACAGAACCGATATAAGAAGAATATCACGCCTACGAGATAGAAAACATCTACAAACTGACAACAAGGCAACATTATTATATTAATCCCACAACAGATGGAAATCTAAGTTGGCAAAGTGAAAGTGCATGTTCATCAGATTCAGAGTAAGCATTCGAAAACTGACAGAACATAATGTACGAAGTTTCTACATGGAGATGTGCCAGATTGACCAGAGAAGCTCGATGGATTGGTACATAAGTAAGTAATCTCCCTACATTTGATGGCCTGAATCATTTAGGGACATTTCTATCTGAATTTGAGAGAATTGTATCAATACAACATATATTTTTGGCAATAGATGAAGCATTGAAAGCAACACCAACTAGATGGTGGGGAACACACAAGAAGAACATCGCAGAGTGGGTACAATGTTGCACCTTACTGACAGTGCGCTTCTTAGACGAAGATGAAGGTTGCAAAGTCTGATACATAGGTCAGATTTGTCCTAAGGACCATATGAAAACTTGTGAGGAGGCTTGGAGCCATATTCCTAAAGAACAGTGGGTGCATAAGTTCATTAACACATTAGATACTACACCTATCAAGTAGTATCTTCAAGCAAAACTATGCTTCTTCACTACAGATTGGTATGGTATGATTCATAACTTCATAGCTACATTCTTATTTGAAAGTCAGTACCCCACAATAGATTAGGCTTTACAAATTATAAGACAGAAGGTCTTTGAGGAGGCACCTAACCCCCCTCTTGACAAAGAAAAAGATGAATGGACTGCACATCTTCATCAGTTACAAGATTGCTATAAAATTAATGTCGATGAGGATGATGACCCAAGGGATGTAAACATTTTAGAAAATGAAGGACATAGAGACATAGAAGGTCCTAGGATGGAATTACCTTTTGTTGGTCAGCCCATTGAAATTAAGAAGGTTAATATTGGAACAGAGAAAACACCTAAATTAACAAATGTTGGAGACTAATGGGATGATGCTACTATTAGTAAGATCACATAACTATTGCATGAATATCAAGACTTGTTTCCAACCAAGTTCACAAACATGAAGGGCATTAAAGGGCCCATGGGAGAAATGAAGATCCCTCTGAGACCAGATGCAAGACCCATCAAGCAGAGACCTTACAGATTGAATCCCAGGTACAAACATAAGGTTAAAATTGAATTAGATAGAATGTTGGAAGCATGAATCACATAACCAGTTGAAGAATCTAAATGGATCAGCCCTATGGTGGTCCAGGATAAGAAGTTAGGATAAATAAGAATTTGTGTCAATTTTAGGAAACTGAATGATGCATGCCTACATGACCCCTTTCCTACACCCTTTACTGATGAAGTTCTAGATAATGTAGGAGGACATGAGGTCTACTCATTCACATATGGATTTTCAGGTTATCATCAGATCAGAATTGCTAAGGAGGATAGACATAAGACCAACAGAATGGAGCTCTTATCAGTACATTGTGATTTCTTTTGGGTTAAGGAATGCATCAGCCGTCTTTTCCAGGGTGGTGGTCGAACCATTTAAGGACTTTTTACACAAGTTATTGGAAACATACTTTGATGAATGGACTATCTTTAGCCTAATGAAAGATCATATTGAATGTCTAAGATTGATGTTAGATAAGTGAAGGCAATGTCAGATTGTTCTAAATCTGAAAAAGTGTATTTTCTTTTCACCTTTTGGAGTGCTGCTAGGAAATATTGTGTGTAAGGAGGGGTTGTTGGTAGATCCTTCCAAGATTGCTATCATTGTTGATATACCTCCCCCCACTTCAGTTAGACAGATAAACATTGCATTATGACACACTGGGTATTACAGGAAATTTATTAATGGTTATGCACAAATAACAACACCTATGGAGAAGCTACTAAAGAAAGATAGTAAGTTCCAATGGATAGAAGAATGCCATCAGAGATTCAACACACTCAAGAAGAAAATGGTCACTGTATATATCTTGGTCTTTCGATATTAGAGTAAGGAGTTCAATTTTCATGTCAATGCTTCATCCATTGCATTAGGAGCGGTCTTAGCAAAACTAGGAGTAGGAGACATTGACCACCCTATAGCCTTTTCTAGAAGGAAGATTTCTATAGCTGAAAGGAACTATATTATGACAAAAAGAGAAGGCTTGGGTATGGTATATGCATTGCATAAGTTTAGACACTATTTGCTAGGAGGACATTTTATGATGTTCACTGATCATTCTACATTAGAGTACTTAGTCTACAAGCCAATGTTGGGGGGGAGAATATGCAGATGGCTACTGTTATTCCAGGAATATGATTTTGAGATTGTGGTCAAGCCAGGAAGAATGAATAAAGGACCTGATCACTTATGCAGTTTAGAACATGGCGAGGAACCTACCAGTCTGAAGGATGCACTACCATATGCACAGTTGTTGGTCATCAGAAAAGTCGATGATCACTTTGTCGAGATAGTTTAGTTCTTGTCCACAAGAATGGCACCTTGTGAATATACAATTATTCAAAAGAAATAGTTGGTATTCTGCGTTGTTAACTTTCAAGTTATAGCTGGACATTTATATAATATGGGACTAGATGAGATCTTGAGGATATGTGTTATGGATGAAGAAAGACCATTGATTATGGAAGAAGCACATGAAGGCATCGCAGGAGGACATTATGCAGGGAAAGCAATAACGCAGAAGGTTCTCAGAGCTCGCCTTTGGTGGCCTACTTTACATAAGCATGCTAAGGAATACTACAGAGCATGCGATGTGTGTCAAAGAGTAAGAAAGCCTTCTATAAGGGACAATATGCCTTTGGCACCACAATTAACATTACAAGTATTTTAGAAATGGGCAATTGAATTTATGGGACCTATTAACCCACCAGGAAAGTGCATAGGAGCTCGATAAATTATCACTACCATAGAGTGCTTGACCAGATGGGAAGAAGCAAGAGAAGTTAAAGACTGTAGTGCAGCCGCAACTACACATTTCATCTTTGAGGATATTATAACCATATTTGGATGCTCGAACATCCTCATGAGTGATAAAGTCACACACTTCATCAACAAAACTATTGAAGCCTTGACTAAGAAATTTGAAGTTCACCATCAGAAGAGCACTCCATACCACCCATAGGCGAATGACACATTTGAAGATTTCAATAAGATATTGGAGAAAGAGCTGACTAAGATTTGCAGTGTTAACAAAGATGATTGGGATTTAAGAATTCCAGCAGTATTATGAGCTTATAGAACTACTTGCAAAAAGTTAACTACATGTACTCCCTTTAAACTAGTATATGGCCTGGAAGAAGTGGTACCTATGGAACATTTGGCTCATAGCTTATGAATTGCAGCATTTACAGGTATGGATGACATAGGAGTTGTTCAAGACAGGCTTGTGCAGTTGATCGAACTGGAGGAAGACATATTCATTGCAGGATTTCATCAACATGTACAAAAAGAATGAGAAAAGGCCTACCATGACAGACATATCAAGAGGAAAGCATTTAAGCAAGGTGATTTGGTACTGTTATATGATAGCAAGTTCACGAAGCATCCAGGGAAGTTAAGGACACATTGGCTCAGACCATTTGAGGTTTCCTATGTCAGAGAAGGAGGAGTTGTGCGTTGAAGACACTTAATGGAGAATGGAAGGATGGTCTAGTGAATGGAAGCCGATTGAAGTTGTATCGTTACAACCAGCTGCCTCACAACTCTCAGTGAAAGTAAAGGGAGAAGGGTCTAGGTACTAGGTGCAGTTGAAATTGGGTACCAGAAATAGAAGAGATAGTCCGCACAACATGGGGAGGGACATAACAAAAAGCACAGGCTGTTCTAAGCAGTCTGGAGTTGAAGTGATATAGAAGGATCAATCTTGCAGTGACCCGGGATGAGTCACATGTGAGTGTTGGGGGCCTCTTGGCCCTTTGTTAGGTATTAAGGAAGAAAGTGAAGAATAAGGGAGAAAAAAGACAAAGTATGAACTGTGTGGAAGGCACATAAACTAAGGAAGGGTAGAAGTGGTTAAAGAAGAATAAAAGCAGGAATGACGTAAGGAAAAGAAAGTCGTTGAAGTAGAAGATCAAGGAAGATAAAGCATCCAAGAATATGGATCGTGGAAAACTCAAAAAGCAGAAGAAGGCACCAACGAATAATTTGGAGCATCTCGTGGAAAAGAAGGAAGGATAGGATGGTGAAGTCCTGAAAACATAGGTCATGTGGACCTAGGGTTTTAACACCTAGACTTTGGTCTAAGGTTGTCCGAGAGTCATGTAATATATAAATAAAGCTCTAGAAGAGTTGAGAGAGAGAGGTTATTATTATTGTGGTTGTCCATTATTGATTATTTTTTTTGAGAGCAATATTGGGTCTGTATTCTGGATCTTCAGCTGGGTGTGAAGATCAACCTTGCAGTTGGGTGCACAGGGAGGGAAGAAAAAGAGAGAAAGAGAGAGAGATTTGCAACTAAGTGTGAATATAGAATTGTATGTTTCCATATAATAATATCAACAAACACAGTTTTGTGGACGTAGCCCTAGGGAGAGGGTGAACCATGTAAATCTTGTTGTGTTTTTGGTTATTGTTGTGGTATTTTCTATCTGTTATACTGTTATTGCATGATTTTTAGATCAAAGATATAACATCACTAAGTAAGCATAAGCGTGGTAAAGAATATCTAGATTGTTTGCGTTGTGTTTTGGAATCACTTTGCATTTCCTCTGGTTGTAGACACTTGTGTCATGCAACCCCCTATTGCTACTTTGGGTGAGACTTCATCTTCTTCGCAGGTGTTGCCGAAAGGGCTAGTAGTTAGGGCTTCTTGGTGCATTGTTAGAGTTGAACCCTGGGTCTACTCCTGTGCCAATAATCCTTAAATGCATTGGATATGAGGCGAAAACACAAGACTGGTGTCGAATACTAGCACGTAGGTCATGCCATTGTTAGAGTAATAGTTGTTACATCATTTTCTAATTAAACTATTGTAATTTTCCTTTGGATATGAAGCTTCATCATCGGAAGCTGTCAATTGTTGTCTATGTCTGAAAGGAGAAGGGATTGAGCCAAAAGAAGGAGCCCTATAATTTGTTACTAGCACGACTTATAGAACTAGCTCTGCCTTGGCCTCTGGTGTTGTTGTATTGTCCAGATGTTAAAGTTGTTGATATTCTTTTTGATCGGGTCACTTCTCATAAATATTTGATGATCGATGCGAGCTCCGGGGAACACGAAGGTGATCAGATAGATATCAAAGGTGAGGTGGAGGGATCCAGAGATGGTGAATAATTATATGGGCCTCAATTGTTCCATACTGATGGTCAATTCTATGGCTATCAGTCGTTCCCATAACATAGTCTCACTGCATGGAGATGCTATAGAGAAGTGAGGTGTATGTGTCCATTCCGCTGGACTCAAACAAATTTGATTGTGAGAAGTGTGATTGAGTTGTGATATTTTTTTTTTGTTTGAAGGTGTGCATAGTTATCTCATTTAAGTTATTTTAAATTAAGTCACACATGTAATGGAAAGCAAGTCTATGATATTTTGATGTAGTGGTCCTAGAGAATACTATGTACCTAGTCATTATAAACCCCCTAATGTGAAAAGTTTGTGGTAATCTAAAAACCACTATGTAACGGATGGTTTGTGGTCAAAACCACTTGAGAGAGCATGGTTCCATGTAAT
>JASDQU010681047.1:24065-34790 GCA_032191745.1 Picea mariana
TTTTGATGTAGTGGTCCTAGAGAATACTATGTACCTAGTCATTATAAACCCCCTAATGTGAAAAGTTTGTGGTAATCTAAAAACCACTATGTAACGGATGGTTTGTGGTCAAAACCACTTGAGAGAGCATGGTTCCATGTAATCCGAGAAAACTTGATGCATGGTTGAGGGTAATCCGAGAAAACCCAGAGCATGGTTACAGGTAATCCTAGAAAACTTGGTGTATGGTTTATGGTAATCTGAGATAACCCACAACATGATTTTGATGATGTGATGAAGGGGGAGGTATGAAGAAGAATGGTTGAATAAACCATGGAGTTGAAAATGATTACTAGAGAATTGGCGGTTGCAACGGCTGATGACCCATGTATTCCGGTAGATGGATTTCTTTTTATATGGACATCAATAATCAGATGCAGGTACAAGAGGAAGTAGATGAAGATATGAACAGATAGATATTTAGATAAGTAGTCATTAATGGAGAGTGTTGAAGATATAATTCCCTCTTATCTAATATGCTTGCTAATGTATTGAGAAGTAGAGATAATCTCTACGTGAGTTGTGTGATCATATTCTTAAGAGGTTGTTAGAGAGTTGGATTGGTGAGATCTTTGTTTCATGTGTGGTTGAGAGAATATCTCAACTTCTCCATTTATCTTTAAAATAAGTTAGATCTCATAACAAACTATACACTTTATATAATAAAGTCCAATATATTGATATTTAACAAGTAATTGAATATTTTTGTATTATCAGGCTAGTCTCCCATTTTATCCTAGAGTTGTCAGTTTCCAATGCTAATCATGCTATCAAAAAAATCTTTTAATCAGTGGTTAAAAAAAATAATCTTTAAATCTAAGGAATTGAATTGAATTTATGATCAAAACTACAATTTTGAATCTTTGAAATTTAAAACTACAATTTTGAATCTTTGAAATTTAGACGAATTGTGCCATTTTGAGTATTTGAATTTAGAGTAGAGGCGTCCTTTATATTACATTTTCGAATTAATGAATCATTCACCAATTTTAAAAATTTCGATTTTAGGAAGGTCATGAAATTGTAAATCATATTTTTAATTGATTAAGTTTTAGTTTTATAATTTTTACCAACTCGACTACAAAATTGGACCTAAAATCGAGTCTAAATAAACTCTTTAAACGGAGTCATTTATTTTTTTTTTCACTTTCTATTTCTCCACAATTCGAAAAGCTAAATATAAATGGAGTAATACTAGCAGAGTCTCAAAGTGGCTGGTGTTGCCGCTAGTGAATGTTGAATGTTATCTGGACGGACAACACTCTGGTGAATTGAAACGCATGGACAATTGAAACGCACATAGAGTTGAGGAAATCTAAAAGTTAATCTTAAATGTGGTAATTCCAAAGGTTAATCAGTTAAACGTGGCAATCATATGGTGGTACAGTAATTTCTTAATATGATTAGGTAAATGTTAAAAAGTAAATAGGTTAACTGATGCATTCAAAAATACAAGGAAGTTATGAAGAGTAAATCAAATTCATTGATTTGGGAGGACGACTAAAAGTATTCCAGCATTTTTAATTGTTAGTCATTAGATTAGAATTTTAAATTAAAAGGTGATTAATTGTGCCCATCTACAATAGGTATACACCTTTCGACTTAAATAGACCTAAATTCAAGTATAAATAAACTCTTTAGACGAAGTCATTTATGTTTTTTTTCACGTTTTATTTCTCCACAATTTGCAAAGGTAAATATAAATGGTGTAATTTATTAACACTAAAAAAAACCACTAAAAAGCTGATGTGAGATAATATACCACCTATTAGAACATTATACTTTTAAATCCTATGAACTTTAAACATTAAAGTTCATGGAAAACCACTAAAATCATCACAATAATGAGATCATACACTACATATCTAAATATCGCGGACTACTCCTCAATTTTGTATTCGCAAAGGTTGCATTTACAAAAGCTCAAACGTGGCATGCAGAAAGAGAAAAAACGCAACTATTTCTTAATATTTCTTAAACTTTTCAATAAATTTTCTCTTTCTTAATATATCTTAAACTCTCATTAAAATTCTCAATAAACTACAATTTTGTTAATATATATTTTAATTTTTTCCTTAATATTTAATATGGAATTATCACTATATTTTAATTTAATTAACAAAATAAAACTATTACTAAACTTATAAAACTAAAAAATTAATTATCAAAACTCAAAATACAATTACTATAAATTAAAAATAAAAAGTTATCTATTGACAATAAAACTTTGAGTAAATTACAAATATTCTATCTTATACTCTAAAATCTCCATAATATTCAAAATATTTTAATTTAATTAACAAAATAAAATCATTACTAAACTTATAAAACTAAGAAATTAATTATCAAAACTCAAAATACAATTACCATAAATTAATTACTTTGAGTAAATTACAAATATTTTATCTTATACTCAAAAATCTCCATAATATTCAAAATATTTTATTTTAATTAACAAAATAAAACTATTACTAAACTTACAAAACTAAGAAATTAATTATCAAAACTCAAAACACAATTACCATAAATTAATTAATTTGAGTAAATTACAAATATTCTATCTTATACTCTAAAATCTCCATAATATTCAAAATATTTTAATTTAATTAACAAAATAAAACTATTACTAAACTTACAAAACTAAGAAATTAATTATAAAACTCAAAATACAATTACCATAAATTAATTACTTTGAGTAAATTACAAATATTCTATCTTATACTCTAAAATCTCCATAATATTCAAAATATTTTAATTTAATTAACAAAATAAAACTATTACTAAACTTACAAAACTAAGAAATTGATTATCAAAACTCAAAATACAATTACCATAAATTAAAAATAAAAAGTTATGTATTGATAATAAAACTTTGAGTAAATTACAAATATTCTATCTTATATTCTAAAATCTCCATAATATTCAAAAATGAAACTATCACTAAAGTCCAATTCAATTAAAAAATTGATTATCTTTCAAATTCAAAATAAAATTATCCTTACAATTTAACTATAAAACTATTTCAAATCCTCATCGTAACATCACTAATAAAATTATCCTTACAACTTAATTATAAAACTATTTCAAATTCTCATCCTAACACTACAACCGAACTAACAAATCATCCCTTTCAAGTTCATCTACTTTATCTCATATAAAATCTCCATTATATTCAAAGATGAAATTGTCACAAAAGTCCAATTCATCTAAGAAATTGATTATCTTCCAAATTCAAAATAAAATTATTCCAGAAGCAAAGCTGAGTTTATTCCAGTTTTATCAATGAGAAGATACAAACATATACAACGTCATATGGTTGAGGAACAGTTTATGATTAGTTCTAAACAATTGAAAAAACTAGTCACCATTACCAACTAATTATTCTAAATCTCCATTATTCTAATTCTCCCCTTTAATGGAGAAAGGATTTAAATCCACACCTAACATCTCTCTGAATAGTTCAAATTTGGTCTTCCCAAGAGGTTAGTAAAAATATCAGCACATTTTCACTAGTATTACAATACATTAAAGAAATGTCATTAGACTACATCTTTTCTCGAACAAAATGAACTGAGTATCGAGATGTTTTGTCCTTGAATAATAAATTGGATTATTTGCCAACTTGATTGAGCTCTGGTTATCGCATTTGATTATCGTAGATTTCTTTTGTTCTTCTCCAAGATCTTGAAATATTCTTCTCAACCAAACAACTTCACAAGTTGTTGCACACAACGTTTTATATTTTGCTTCAGTGGATGACAATGATATAGTAGGTGGATTCTTACTACTCCATGAAACAATCCTGGATCCAATTCCAAAAGAATAATCTGTAGTAGATCTTCGATCATCTGAATTTTCATCTCAATCTGAATATGAGTAACCTATCAACTCAACATCGAATGAATCAGTATAATTAATACCATAATCAAGTGTGCCTTTGAGATACCCGAGTACCCTTTCTCTGCATTCCAATGGCTTTCTAGAGGTTTAGCCATAAATTGACTTAACACACTAACAAAGTATGCTATGTCAGGTTTGGTTGTAGTGAGATAGTTCATGATTCCCACCATATGTCTATAAATTGTATCATTTACATCCTTCGAACCATCATCACAGTAAAGTTTTGTGTTATGTTGCATTGGAACATAATAACCTTTACACTGATCCATTTTAAACCTCTTGAGTGCTTCTCTGATATATTTTCTTTGAGATACAAAGGTTTGACCAACATTTCTCCAGACTTGAAGACCGATACAGTAATGTAACTCTCTGAGATCATTCATTTCAAGCACCCGTGCCATTTTCTTCTTGATTCCACTAATCTTTTTTTCTGAATTTCCTGTAATAATTAAATCATCAACATATAAGGAAATCAATACAATGTGCCCCTTTTCATCAAACTTGGTATAAAGATTTGGATCACTTTTTCTCCTTATAAAACCCTGCTGAAGAAAGAATGAATTTATCTTCTCATACCATGACCTAGGTGCCTATTTCGGTCCATACAATGCTTTCTTTAATTTACATACTAAATGTTCTTGACCACTTTTCATAGAGCCCTCTTGTTGAGTAAGTTAAACCTCCTCCTTTAACTCACCATTCATAAAAGCATACTTTACATCTAATTGGTGAAGCTTCCAATGGTGTTTTGTAGCTAGTGCAATTAACATTGTTATAATGTTTAATTTAGATACTGGTGCAAATATTTCTGCATAATCAATCCCCTCTTTTTGTGAATACCCTTTTTCCACCAATCTAGCTTTATATTTATCTATAATACTATATACTTTGAATTTAGGTTTTTATATCCATTTATAACCTATGGGCTTTTTATCTTTAGGAAATTCAGTCAATTCCTAAGTTTTGTTTTTCATTATAGAGTCATATTCTTCCTCCATTGCTTCTCTCCACTCTTCATGTTCATTAGCTTCATTAAAAATCACGGGTTCTATGACATTTGAAATATTACTCATTAGGGCATAATCTTTATATTTTTTAGGTGGACTAACCTATCATGAAGATCTTCTTAATTTTCTTGTGACTTATTCTTCGGTTTGTGAAGATTCTTCTTCACTGCTAGATGTATCCATGTCACTTGGTGCCTTTTCCTGTTGTTGTTGCTACTTCTTTTTTTTGACCTTCCCCTGTTCAAGAAGTACCTTCCACCCTTCATGATTGTTGTCTTCATTGTTTCCTTCTTCCTGTTAATGGAAGACTACATCTCTACTTGCAAACACTTTGTGAGTAGATGTATCAAACAATTTATACGCTTTAAATTCTGATCAATACCGTATAAAAATACATTTGATAGATTTAGAATCAAACTTCTTCCTCTTCTCCTTTGGAATGTGTGCAAAATCTTTACACCCAAATATCCTCAAATTATTAATTACTAGTTTAGAATCAAACAGGGCTTCGAAAGGAGTTTTATGATCAAGACATCTTGTTGGACTTCTATTCTTTAAGTAAACAATAGTGCTAATGGCCTCAGCCCAAAAAGAATTTGAGATATTCTTACCTTTCATCATACTTCGTGCACACTCCACCAGAGTTCTATTTTTCCTTTCTACAACTTCGTTCTTCTGTGGAGTGTGAGGTACTGTAAATTGCTATACTATTCCATGATATTTGCAATACTTGATGAAGTTCCCCAATCTACACTCTCCCCTTTGATCTGAGGGGAGGATTTTGATGGGTTTGCATGTATTCTTCTCCACCATGTTTTTAAATTCTTTGAAGTATTAAAAAACATCACTCTTTTTCTTGAGGAAATAAACCCATGTGTATCTTGTGGAGTCATCAATAAACAATAAGAAATAATAAGAACCTCCTAGTGACCTTGTTTGCATTGGTCCACAAACATCAGTGTGCACAATTTCTAATAGATCTTTTTTTCTCTTATCAGGATTAGAGGGGAATCCATATTTGTGCATATTTCCTAATGCACAGCCTTCACAAGAAACATACTCATTCTTCAACATAGGGAGTCCTTCAACCATACTTTGTTTTTGTAATAACAATCAATAATGATAATTAATGTGACCATACCTTTGGTGCCAAAGAGTTTCTGTAGGCATAGTAGCAGAAGTTAAAGCTTGATGATCCTTTCTAGTGACATCAAGTTTGTATAGGCTTCCAACTCTTACTCCTGAAGCAACAGTTCTGTAATGATCCTGCAAGTCCTTCACTATACAATGTGTCTTGAAGAATTCGACCTTCAAATCTTGATCTGTAATGGTGGACACATAAATCAAGTTTTTCTTTATCCCAAGGACATACACAACGTTGCAAATGTGTCTAACAGTACCATTCAAAAGTGCTACTAGAATATCTCCATATCCCTTGATTTGATAAGAGCGATCATATCCAATATAAATATGGGAACCATTATATGTTTCTTTAAAATTTTTATACCAATTCTTATTACATGTCATGTGAATTGAAGTGCCAAAATCAACAAATGAAGAATCAACATCATCAGTTTCAAAAGACAACGCAACATTTGACACAAAAAAATTGAGATATTTTGGTTCAATATTTGGGTTTTCTTCTGCAAAGTTTCCTGAATGTTTTATATTTGTATGCCTAGTCTCATCATCATTTTTCTTATTATAACATTCTCTGGAAATATGCCCAGTCCTACCACAATAAAAGCACAATTTCATTTCTATTCGATGGCATACCTTGATTTGTCTTTGAAAATGACTTCTTCTTAAATGAACTTCCTCCTCTGCCCCTTTCTCGTGGTTTCCATTTAGGTAATTTCTTCTTTGTCCATAGTGCTAAGTCTGAATTGTGAGGCTTCAAATTCATGCACCTTTCTTCCTCTTGCAACAATATACCTGTCAATTCCTCAAAAGTAGGATCTTTCTCCCTCGCTACAAGGCATGTTATAAACATTTGATAGCCCTCTAACATTCCATTTAGAGAAATTGTGACACGATTAGTGTTTGACATAGTTTCTCCTATATCTCCCAATTTATCTTTCATTTCTTTAATTCACCTAAAAAAATTACCCATAGGCTCATTTGTATCCATCTTAATACTTAGCAATTTACTCTTTAGGAAGAGAATGTGATTCGTATTATTAGTTTGATACATATCTTTAAGTGATTTCCATTTCACTAGAAGTCTTAGCATATCTAATATGTGGAATTATGATATCTTTAATAGACATTCTCAACAATACCTTGGCTTTGTTCTCTCGCTTATTCCAGTGTAGGATTGTTTCCTTCATCACACCATTGGGTCGCGCTTCATCTCCTTTCGTGATTGTCCATATGATATAAAATTCAATCAAGGTTTTCATTTTGAATTTCCAATTGATGAAATTCGATCCATCCAATTTGTTGGCTTCGTTGAGGTATGTTTCTGCGAGCGGATTCACCATCTCTGCAAACTTCTTCAGCTTCTAGGAAGTACCCACTTATTGTGGCAGCAATGGAAACACGCAGATCTCCAATTCAGTCTCGGAGGGTGATCAATGCCTCCCAAAATCTCGCATCATCTTCTTCGACACAAATCCCATGCAATCAAATCAACTTCATGGTTATAAATACCTCTGCAATCAAATAAAATTCACGGTTATAAATACCTCTTGAAAATTCAGGATATTAAATTGGACATAAATCTCATGCAATGGAATCAACTCCTCCAAGATCAAGATCAATGACACAACGTTACACAATGCCTCCCAAGGTAACACCCGATTCGTGAAAGAACAGATCCTTAGCGCTCCATATATCTCAGCGCATAGATCTTGAATGCTGCATATATCTCAACGAGTATTTGATCCCCCAATCCTCAGTGCTCCAACGATCTCCTCCACGCACAGTAATGGATGTCCTCTCGCGCCTTGAGAAGCAACGATCTTTCTCCACGCAGCGGACTCTCCACGCAGCCTATGATCTTTATTCAGGCAGCGAACTCTCCACACAGCCTCTCCATGATCTTTTGTTTCTCCAGGCAAGGGAATCAGTAGAGATCTCCTCCAGGAAGCAGACTCTCCATGCAACCTCTCCATGATCTTTCTTTCTCTAGTAAGAGGACTCAGCAGTGATCTCCTCCAGACAACGAACTCTCCACGATCTTTCTTTCTCTAGGCAACAGACTCAGCAGCGATATCCTCCACAATTTGCCTATGAGACAGCTAGCCTCTCTCCTCCCTTAGGCTCTGATACCAAGTTAATAAATAAGAAACCAGAACGGACTCCCAACACTTGGAGACAGGAAGCAAAGATGAGTTTATTCCAGTTTTATCAATGAGAAGATACAAATATATATAACATCATATGGTTGAGGAACAATTTATGATCAGTTCTAAACAGTTGAAAAAACTAATCATTGTTACCAACTAATTATTCTAGATCTCCATTATTCTAACTTTATCACCCCTTTCAAGTTCATCTACTTTATCTCATAGGTCGAATAAAAGAAAACAACTGCATGCGAGGACAATTGCACTATCCTTTAGTTAAAGCTCATCCTGAAGAGAAAAATGTTCACTAAGATTGCATGAACTTGACCCACTTTGAGCTCATTTTATGTTGTAGAGATTGTACCCATTCCACTCATCTAAACAAAATTTCAAATTATGTTAATTAGATCAATTAGTTTTTACAAATTACAGAGACCAAATGAAGAGTCAAACTCCATAATTGTTTCTTAAACTACATTGTCTCAAAACAGAATTAAACAAGGTAGCAAAGTTGCTTATACTTCCTCTTAATATTAATTTGTATGTTGTTGAATAAGACACACTATCCAGGTCATTACAAGATTTATGTCAATGGAACCTTTATGCTTCCCTTGCATTTTATTTTCAAGGGTTATTCAAGAGATGGATATGTTATGTCTTCTCTAAAGAACATAATCCCACTTGGTATTTAGTTCGATATATTTTTACGTCAGAAATGTTATTTCAATACACCAATATTCTTCTTCTTTATGAGCCTTTCTTAATCTATCTAATGTTATCGATTTTGACTCATTCAAAACTTTTTATCTTAAACTAAGGATTTCTTGCTGCCATATAATTCATGAAAATCACTAGCTTTAATCCGAACAAATATGTAGTAAGTAGTTGTACTCATATCAAATTTAGGCCAAGTTGAACATACCCTTATCGATTCTGAGGCAATATTGGACTTTTTGCTTATTTACTCCTCTCAATTCCCAAGTCAATTTTAGCCTTTAGCGATGAATTTTGGCATTGGTTGAACATTATATATATATATATATATATATATGTGGATGAAACGTGATTTAAATTTCCGATCTAGTGAACATTAATATAAATAAATAAATAAATAAGAATACAAATAAAGAGTAAACTTGTATGTAGGAAGAAATGTCGTTTTTTCTGCGAGGTGGAAAATAGAGAGGTTAAGTTCATCGGACATATACATTGGATGTAACTTGATGCATACAACCAATTCCCGCCATCTCTTTGTGATGGTTAGACTTACCTATTGGAAATATTAATTAAAAGTCGTGAGATTTATGCTTAAGGGAAACGAGAGATGTTACATAGTCAGACACGGCAAGGAGGAGTGTTGGTAGGATATCTATTAAATGAGATGACCTTTTATATTTCTTAAGATTTGTAAATCATATAGAGTCAATCATATTTCTTGTTTTATTAATGCTAAGTCAGTTAGCTTGTACATGAAGTCTTTGTCTTCATATTTATATGTTTGAGTCTGTAGGTAGTTGATTTATAGAATTTATTAGTCAATAGAGAGAAGTAGAAACCACGGTATGGAGTCAAGAAGTCTGAGAGCACAAGCTCAAGTTTTTGTAAGTTTTCAGAAGTTGTTGAAGTCGAAGCTCGACATAGTTTTGTATTATGTAACTGCTCGCAATGCTCAAGTTAATAATATATTAAGTATCTTTGTGTTGATGTATTTCTAAGTTTTTTTTGTGTTCAAACATTATGAAAATACATTCTCCTTGTTTCTTCACAAGATTAAGTAAGTTTGCAAGTTGTTAAATATGCATTACATGTGAGCTTCTGCGCTGAGAGTAGCACAATGTCAAGAAATCATTTTATTAATTATTTTCATCATAACACGCAGTATATTGAGAATTCTACAAATTGTGGTGAAGAATCCCACTGTGCGGTCATTGTAACTGTGATGCACAGAGTTTTTCTGTGCATTATAGATATAAGATCTAGTATCAGAGCAAGTTTTATCAAAATAGTTTTCAAAAGAAGCAACTCTGTCATAAGGAGAAATCATGGCTTTTACTTCAAATCTGCAACC
Organism: Picea mariana; assembly: GCA_032191745.1. Taxonomy (NCBI): domain Eukaryota; kingdom Viridiplantae; phylum Streptophyta; class Pinopsida; order Pinales; family Pinaceae; genus Picea; species Picea mariana. The sequence goes on from JASDQU010681047.1 coordinate 34,370, forward strand.
TTCCAATTTTACATGAAAAAATTATGAGTTATGGTCCTTGACCATGAAGGCGTTATTTTGGGGTTATGATGTATGGGAGATATTCTAAAATGGCTATGTGAAACCAACAGATCAGGCAATATACAATTCTCTCACACAAGCTGAGAAGGATGTTTTAAAATATCAAAGGAAGAAGAATGGAAAGACAATGTTTTACATACATGATTCCATGCATCAGAGCATACTCCAAAGAGTTGCATCAACAAAAAAAGACAAGGAAGCATTGGACATATTAAAAACTTCTTATCAAGGTATGGACAAAGTAAAGACTTCAAAACTATAAATTCTTAGAAGAGATTTTGAAACTTTGTCAATGAAGGACTTAGATTCAGTAGATTCCTTTTACACCCATGTTATTGGGATGATAAATTAGATTAAGTAT
>JASDQU010681047.1:59982-70804 GCA_032191745.1 Picea mariana
TCACTCTCACTATCTCCCCACATGATCTATACCACATCATAGAGATAGATCTAGAGTTATACGTTGACCTAGATATTGACATAGACCATGACATAGACACCCCATACTCTCACTCTCACTCTCTCACTCTCTACCTGCCCTCTTTGTCTGCCTCTATATTCCTCCCACATTATTGAACACACACTTTCTATCCCCAATTAATCTATTTATATCTCTCTACCCCCCTGACTTTATCTCCCTTCTTCCTCTCACAATCTGTCTCACTCTCTCTCCACCCCCTCCTTCGCCGTGCCCTTCCTCTCTCCCTTTGCCTCCCTCTCACTATCTCTTCTCTCACAATTAGTCTCATTCTCTCTCCACCCTCTCCTTGTCCAAACCCTCTATATTTATTTCTCTTCCCCCCTTTCACAATCACACATTGTCTCTCTAACCTCATCCTCCCTCAATCTCTCCCCCTCTGTCCCACTATCTCTCCTCTCTTTCTCTCCTACATCTACCACCTCTTTGTCTATCTCCTCTACCTTCCCCCCATTTCTCTCTTTATGTCTCTCTACCCTCCCTTCCCTTTATCCCCCCCTTCCTCTCACAATTAGTATCACTCTCTCTCCACCCGCTCCTCCATCCCTCTCTCTCTCTTCCTCTCCTTCTCACTATCTTGTCTCTCTCTCTCTCATACATATAACCCTCCCCACTTTCTCTCCCCCCCTTCCTGTAACTCTCTCTCTACCTGCTCTCTTTTTATCCCTCTCCCTCCCTCTCACATTCTCAAACACTCCTTGTCCTTCCCCTCTTTCTTTCTTTCTCTTCCTCCCTCTCACACTCAAGCATTCTCTCTCTACCACCCTCCTCCCTATATCTCTCCCCCTCCCTCTCACTACCTCTCATATTTTTCTCTCCTACATCTACCATTTATTTCTCTCTCTCATTGTTAGTCTCACTATCAATGTATCCCCCTCCCTCTCTCTCCTTAGTCTAGGCCTCCAAACAGTTCATTGCAATATCACTATCTCTCCGCCTCCAAACGGTCCTTTCAGTTTGGTTTCACTGCAATCTCATAACATCTAAGCCTCCAAATGGTCATAATGTCCATTTTAGTAGGTTCCATTCCTCCAAATATTTTTTCGCCAAACCCAGAGCTTGACGTAGACCATAACCTAGACCACCACATAGAGATAGATCTAGATTTAGACGTCTGCCTAGAGCTTGATGTAGACAATGACATAGAAACCCCACCTCCATATAATCCTAGGAATAGCTTATACTCAATCCTTAACCCCAACTTAACACAAGCCATGAATGCACTATGCATATACATTGTGTACAACCCTTGCACTCACATCACCCACATCTTTGTGCTCTAACCATTACCTTATCCTTGAAAACACTTTCAATCATAACCGCTTAGCCCTTAGTTGTATCCATACCCCTATACAATTTTATTCTTAAAACGTTTTGGTTGATATTAAATGTTATATTTGTTGAATTAAGAGTTCACACATGCTCCTATGAATTGAATTAATTGTTCGTTTATGCTCAACAAAAACACACATGCGTTCCTAGAACATGCATGCGTTTTAGGAACATGTGCATGTTCCTACAGGGAATTTTTTGGTGCCAAGCACACCCCACCTCATCTATCTCATGGTCAACAAAAAATGCGACAATTTCAGACAAACGCATCCTGCACAAAAATGTTTTATTTTTTTAGTGTTTTTTTTATATTCATAAGTACTTTTGTGCTATTACCAGAGCATTGCAGGAAAATTTGGAAGAAAACTTTGTCAAGTGCAATTGAAATTGTTGTTTGTATGTAATTATGTCTTAGAATTGGAAGAATTTTTTTTCCAAATGCAATTGGAATTGTGGTTTGTATCTTCTTGTGTCTTCTTGTAATTGGAAGAAACATTTGTGGAAGTGTGATTGGAATTGTTGTTTGTATCTTATTATTTCTTCTTAGACTTGGAAGACAAATATGTCCAACTTCAACTAGAATTGTTGTTTGTATCTTCTTGTGTCTTGTTGGAATTGGAAGAAAAATTTGTCCAAGTGAAATTTGTCCACTTGGTTGCGCCTTATTACATAATACAAAGAAAAAAATGTGGTGGGTGTTTGGAAGCCAATTCTTATCTTTAAACATGGGGAACCACCGAATTTGAGAAATAAAATTCTTGAGAAAAAATAAACCGATCGAAAAGGTAGAATAAGAAAGAGAAAAAGAAAAGTTACGTATGTCAAATTGTAGGCATTCACATGAGGGAAATCCAATTTCTAGTGCCACATATGTCACTAATGTTTCTTCTCCATCACCAAAAGTAAAGCGCAAAAGTTAATTAGAGAGAAATCGATACAATATCTCATCAAGAAATCTTTTTCTAGATGGAAAGATGATGGAGAATTTTCTTGGAGTTGATTAGACAATGGATGAAATTAGAAAATCAACTGGTGTACAACATTGCAGTGAAGAAGGTCCTATGGTGCAATCTCTTGTTGGAAAACCAAATTTTCACTCTCCTACCATCGTTGACCTGTCATTGATTGAAGGGACAAGAACTAAAACATTGTTAAATCCACAACATGGAGGTCAAGATTCCCAAAATAGGAGTTCATCGTCCCTACCTATATCGAGCACTACATGAAGAATAACTCCAAAACACATTCAGGTCGATGAAAGTGGTCTATCATCACTTGAAGGCTAGCTACCTAACCGCACTATTCGTTATCACTCTTATAAAAACATTCAAGAATATTTTGAACCAAAATCCGATGCTTTTAAATGTCAATTATTTTTATCTTTGTTAAAATCTAGAAGTTTGTGTATTGTTAGGAGAATTTTAGGCATTAAAAAAATAAAAAGTGTAGAAACACTTCTTCATATAGTATGAAAATTTGTAAATTCTTTTCAAATAATTGGTAATAAGTCTCTTTCTAAAGACCACAATGCTGCCTGACGTGTCTTGTCCAAGTCAATTGTTATCAAGATTACAAGAAAACATCGTTTTCTACAATAAGCCTCTCACCTCTTGAAATGTAATGTAAAAACCCTTATAAAGTATTTTCATAGATGAGATAGCCTCGAAACAGGTGCCCCAACATATTTGTGGGCCTTCATTGGAAAGATACCTCATTCTAAGATGAAGCTAATTGGAGTGGTTAAGGGACTAGTTCAGGACTTATGGCGTGATGTACTAAAAAGATGTACTAAAATTGAGAAGGGGATCTAGGGACAGTGAAACCCATATTAAACACTATCTTTGCATTACAAAAGCATAATTATATGAGAGATTCATAACAATACATAGTTAATTTTAATTAGGCCAAAGATCTTTCCATAAATGCAAGCCTTGGTATGTTCGAATGAACAAATGTGCAATACGTGTTGTTGTAAATATCACATTGAGTATGGTTATTATTATGACACACACACACACACACACATTTTTTCGTGTTTTACACAACACCCTTTTGCAGGAATGCCCAATTATATTTCCACGGTTGTCATCTAGAGACTTTATTCATAACATCTTGTGTACAAGGCCAGAGGGTTTTACATTTTATCAAAATGCATGCTTATATGGGACATACCCCAGGTGCGGTGGAATGACATTACTAAACATGTGCATCCATGTAAGCGATGAGTATGAATTGGGGCGAAGGATGTTTCCTTGCAAATCTTTAAATATGTGACATATGATATTGATGGAGTACAAGAAAGAAAAAATATACAATTGGTTGCTTCCCAAGTACGAGTTTGTGACTTCATCAAGGAATTTTTTGAAAAGACATGACATTCTTTTCATCTTGTCCATGTGGCACGATGGTAGGATGATCATTTTAGAATATGAAGAGATACATTTCCTATTGGTATAATGTTACCAGTGACTAATTTTTCTGAGAACCACTCCCTTCAACCAAAAAATGAGATTCAAAGCCAATATTATCACTCAAAGAAAGTCAACATAATTGTACATGTCACATACAGACATGGATCAAATAATAATGAACAAAACAAAGTTATATTGAAAGAGTATCACTTATACATAAGTGATGATTGGTGCCATGACTTAGCCTATGTACAACAATTTTTTTATTTGTTCTACAATCACCTTTAGGAGAAGAACATACAGATGGATCAACATTGGATTTGGTCAGATGGTTGCACATGTCATTTAAAAAGTGATCATGTATTTCAATGGTTGTGTATGTTTCACAAAAAATTAAATCTACCACACATTTGGAACTATTTTGAGTCTGGGCATGGGAAAGGGGAGCATGATGAAGCAGGTGCATCCATATAAAGAGCATTACATAGGAAATAAATTAATTTCACTACTACTTCCATCATTCGGGATGCCAAATCCATTGTTGAATGGCGTTCTTTAGTAATGGGAGAGGGAACAAGAACCCGTGAACATCAATCAAACAAGAAACGACATGTAGATAGATATTTTTGGTAGGTGATTTATGTATATTGATCACAGTGGTATGAATGCAAAACAATCTAGGGCACTTGTGGATTCCATTCAGTTAGAACATCAGAAAATGCAATTGTTGAAATATGGATGAGAAAAATCTTTTTCTTATGTGGTCCATGTAGTAGTAATGAATGGGATGATTGTGAAGTGATAAACTAGGTTGATAGATGGGATCATGTATCACTCCCCATTATTCAACGTATAAATATTTAATTATCCCAATTGGTGGAGGACCAATCAAGTATTTCAGTAGATTATGATCATGTCTTAGATATCGTACTGCCAAGTTCATTGAATCCTTCTATTAAATTTTGAATAACTAGAATGAATGTGTTATACTTTCGTCATTTAGTGGACTCACATTTTGGCACTCCATTTTTTGTAGGGAACATATATGAAGTGGTTTCCCTAAGAGATAATGAATGGGGAACTAATTGTTGCTTGACACAATGCTTACAGGGAAAGGATACCCTCATGCAATCAATAACAGACTCCAAAGGCATTAAATTTGCAACAGGGTTGATGGTTATTAAAGGAGAATATACGACATAGGATGTAAGAACATGAAAGAAAGGTGGATATGTATTTCAATATTATAAACCAGGTCAAATTGTATGCCCCTTTACAAACTTGGTTATTGGTACAAACCTCCAACTAAAAACAATGCCAAGTAAGAACTCATCAAAGGTACACTACTTCTTTCCTTACTCTAAGCACAATAAGTTAATGGAAATCATCAGTATTAGAAGTGATTCCTATGGTCTACTTGAATGACCATCTAGGTATCTAAAACAAATAATTTTGGCTTCATTTTGACTGCTATTAAAAAATTTGTTATGTTGTTAAAATATACCCTTCCTTAAAACATGCCTATGCTCTGCCTTGATTTTCCATGTCTTTCCTTGCTTTTCCTTTCCATGCCTTCACTTAGCTTACCTTCACTTTCCCTACCATGCCTTGCCATCCCTTCACTTTCCTTTCCTTCACTTGCCTTTCCATTCATTTTCTTCAGTTTCCATGCTTTGCCTTCAATTTCCTTTCCTTGCCTTTCCTTTCCTTGCCTTCACTTTCCTTTCCTTGCCTTTCCTTCTCTTTCCTTCAATTTCCATTCCTTTCCTTTCATTCCATTTCTTTTATATGCCTTGACTTCACTTGCCATTCCTTGCCTTCACTTTCCTTGCCTTGCCTTTCCTTCACATTCCTTCCCATGCCTTTCCTTCACTTTATTTTCCTTGCCTTGCCTTGCCTTCAATTCCTTTGCCATGCATTTCCTTCACTTGCCATGCCTTTAATTCATTTGCCTTCACTTTCCTTTCCATTAATTTCCTTCACTTTCCTTTCCTTTCCTTTCCTTTCATTCACTTGTTGTGCATTTTATTGCCTTCACTTTCCTTTCCATGCATTTCCTTCACTTTCCTTTACATGCCTTTCCTTTCCTTCACTTTCCTTTCCATGCCTTTCCTTCACTTGCCATGCATTTCCTTCAATTTTCTTCACCTCTCTTGTCATTCCTTACCTTCACTTTCCTTGCCTTCACTTTCCATGCCCTGCTTCGCCTTCCCTTGCGTTTCCATGCCTGTCCTTTACTTTCCTTTCCTTTCTTTGCCTTCACTTGGCATGCCTTGCATTGTGTTTGCTTTCCTTCATTTCCCATGCCTTTCCTTTCCATCACTTTCCTTGCCATGTATTTCCTTCACTTGACTTGCCTTGCCTTTCTTTCAATTTCCATGTCTTGTCTTTCCTTAACTTCCCTTGTCATGCCTTATCTTCACTTATCATACCTTTCCTTCACTTTCCTTTCCTTTCTTTTCCTTTCCTTGCCTTTCCTTCACTTGCCATGTCTTTCCTTTCCTTATTTTGCCTTGTCATGCCTTGTCTTCACTTGCCTTCACTTGCCTTTCCATGCCTTTCCTTAACTTTCCATGATTTTCCTTCACTTGAATTCACTTTCCTTTCCATGCCTTTCCTTTCCTTCACTTGCCTTTCATTTCCTTTACTTTACTTTCCATCCCTTTCCTTGTCTTCCCTTTCCTTTCCATGCCTTACCTTCACTTTCCTTGCCTTTCATTTCCTTTCCTTCACTTTCCATGTGTTTCCTTGCCTTTACTTTCCATGTCTTTCCTTCACTTTCCTTTCCTTGCCTTGAATTACAACTTTCCATTGCATGCCTTTCCTTAATTTTCCTTATCACTTGCCATGCGTTGCCTTCAATTGTCTTTCCTTGACATACCTTGCCTAAACATATGTAATAAGGACTGAGAAAAACCCTAGTGAAATATACTCCAAGATACAGTTTTCTGGTGGATAAAGTGATAGCGGAGGGACCCCCTAGTTAAAAACCATTGCTCCGGATCCAATGCAACTAATGGTTCACCCATGCAAGTCCCAGTTTGATTTTTATTGCGATTTGCAACTTGCCTCTTGAATACATTAAGGGATATGTGGCCATTTTGGTTTGGGGGCATAAAATCCAAACCGAGTGGCATAACGGAGTTTCCTAAGCTCCCACAAGTCTATTTCGCCAAGGACCATGTGACTACACTACCCACAAATTCCCTACACAGTGTGCTTCAAAATCGACCTCCTCTTCAAAAATTGTACTATGCCTCATTGACCAAAACCTTAGTGTTGGAGATACTCCAAGATATAGTTTTTCAGTGGAAAAAATGACAGTGGAGGGGCTCCCCTAGTTGAAACCTGATCCTCCAGATCTAATTCCACTGATAGTTCTCCCATCTGAGTCTCAGTTTGATTTTTATCGTGAGTTATAACTCGCCTCTTCAGGTCATTTAGGGACATGTGGCCAATTTGGTATGGGAGAATAAAATCCAAACCTAGCGGCATAACAGAGTTTCGTAATCTCCGAAAAGTCTATTTGTCAAAGGACCACACAAATACACTACCCACAAATGCCCAACACAGTGTTCTTAAAAATTAACCTCCTCTTAAAAAATTTAACTAGTGCTAGAGATACTCTAAGATACGGTTTTCTGGTGGACAAAATGATAGCGGATGGGAATCCCTAGTTGAAACTCAGTGCTACGGATCCAATGCAACTGGCGGTTCAACCCTCTGAGTCCCAGTTTGAGTTTTATTGCGAGTTGCAACTCGCCTCTTCAAGATATTCAGAGACATGTGACCAATTTGGTCTAGGGGCATAAAATACAAACCGAGCAGAATAATAGAGTTTTGTAAGCTCCCACAAGTCTATTTGACCAAGGATCATGTGACTACACTACCCACAAATGCTTAGTATAGAGTTCTTGAAAATCGACGTCCTCTTCAAAAATTGCACTAGGCCTCATTGACCAAAATCCTAGTGCCAAAGATACTCCAAGATACAATTTTCCAATGGAAAAAATGACATCAGAGCCCCCCCCCCAACCAAGTTGAAAATATGTGCTCAAGATCCAATGCAACTGAAGGTTCTCCCATCCAAGTCTCAATTTGAGTTTTATTGTGAGTTGCAACTCGCGTCTTCAAGTCATTTAGGGACATGTGGCCAATTTGATTCCAGGGCATAAAATCCAAACCGAGTGGCATAACAGAGTTCTGTAATCTCCCACAAGTCTATTTTTCCAAGTACCATGTGAATACACTACCCTCAAATTCCTAACATACTATTCCTGAAAATCGATCTCCTCTTCAAGAATTGCACTATGTCTCATTGACCAAAACATTGGAATTCTCATGCAAGTATTTTTATATAATAAATATGGGATAACAAGTTGTAGAATTACATGCTTAATGGAGCCTTTGATTGTAATTTTTACGTATGAATCCTTTGATGGTATGGAAATTGAATTCAAGGAAAGGCATGGAAAATGAACATATGGCATGGAAAGACATGGTATGGAATGACAAGACATAGAAAGTGAAGGCAAGACAAGGCATGGCATGGAAAAGGAAAGGCATGGCAAGTGAATGCAAGGAAAGACATGGAATGGTATGGCATGGAATAACATGGAAAGGCTTAGGATGGAAAGGCATGGTGTGTAAAGACAAGACATGGAAAGTGAAGGCAAGGCAATGAATGACAAGGCATGGAGTGGAAAGAAAATACATGGTATGGAAAGGCATGGCATGGAAAAGGAAAGGCATGGAATGTGAATTTAAGGCAAGGCATGGAATGGAATAGCATGGCATGTCATGGAAATTCATGGGATGGAAATTCATGGTATGGATAGACAAGATATGTCAAGTGTAGGCAAGGCAAGGTGTGACAAGGCGTGGCATGTCAAGGCATACCATACAATACCATACCAATGCCAATGCATACCATACCAAGGCAAGGAATACCATACCATATCATACTAATTCCATACCATGCCATACCATACCATACCAATTTCAATGCATACCATACCATACCAATGCCAATTCCAATGCATACCATACCATACCATACCATTTCCAATACATACCATACCAAGACAAGGAACGACATACCATACCATACCATACCATACCATTGCCAATGCATACCATACAATACCATTGGTATACCATACCATTTCCATTTCATACCATACAATGGCAAGGCAATGAATACCATTTCCATTGACAATGCATACCATTTCCAATGCATATCATATCATACCATACCATACCATTGTCAATGATACCATACAAAGTATTGGAAATGCATACCATACCAAAACAATTGTATTGTCGTTGCATACCACTAAATACCAATCGTATGCATACCATTACGATACCATGGTATGCATACCATTGCAATACCATGGTATGCATTGATATGCATACTTGAGAATCCCTAGTACAACTACCTCTAAAACCATAAAAATAACCTATAAATGGTATGCATACCAATGGTATTCCATACTTGAGAATCCCTAGCACAACTACCACTAAAACCCTAAGACAACTAAAACCATAAAAATAACCTATAAATGGTATGCATACCATTGTGATACCATGGTATTAATACCATTTCAATACCATGGTATGTAATGGTATACCATACTTGAGAATACCATTGTGATACCATGGTATGCATACCATTGCAATATCATAGTATTCATACCAACGGTATGTAATGGTATGCATATCATTCCAATACCACGGTATGAATACAAATGTTATGCAATGGTATGAAAACCAATGGTATTGCAATGGTATTCATACCATTGAAATACCATGGTATGCATACCATTGCGTACCATTGGTATGCATACTTGAGAATCCCTAAGACAACTACCACTAAAACCCTAAGACAACTAAAACCCTAAAAATAACCTATAAATAGAGCCCCTGTCATGGATGATACACAATTCATTTCATGTAAAAGTGATGGCTTATTTGAGAATCAATATAGTGTGAGAGAGACAACTTGAAATAGCTGCAATTGTCAACAAGTCAATATACACATTGTGCAGGTAATGAAATCGTATCATAGACATAAAATTTGGATATTCATTACTATATTTTTAAAGTTTTACACTTTTAATAGCACATCATTGATTAACTATAAGATGTACTATACTATCATGTAACCACATAAAACTAGTCGATCTACATCATTCTATTTATTGGAGACATATAATTTACCCATTCACATGTGCTAATTTTGTATTAGGTTGGAGGAAGGAAAACATGTAAGGCATTACTTTCTAGATATAATTACTTTTTAGATAGATTTTTGGTAGCATACCATTACTAAATAAATGTTATTACTATTTGATGGGTTGAACAAAATTTACAAATACCCACTACACAATCTCAACAAACATTTGCATTAATGAGTCTTTCAGTAGTATTTTTAGCATTTATGAAGGGTTACACATAAATCAAATGATTTTATATATGTCATGCATAGATAGAGGTGAATATTGTGTGTTCCCTAGAAAATAACATTGAGCTCAAATGTGTGTTCCCATAATCTATTATGTAATGCGTAATGCAAGTATTTATAATATCTAAATAGAAACAAATCAAGGTATTAATACAGATAAAATTCATACACTTTGGAATTCAACACTTCAAAATTCATATGTTAATAAACATCAAATGTAGAAACAATGAGATTTATAAAAAGTGTTCCATGAAATGTATATGTGTGTGTGTGTGTGTGTACTCAACATCATCTAAATTGAACATTTTTTACAAAATGGAAACTTGTGCCCAATATACAATTTCCATAACATAAAAAATATTTATAGCATAGACTAGATAGTATATGGAAGTAGTTGGTAAATCATTGACCATTTCCACCCTCTCCACCCTAAGGAGAATCACGTAAATCTATTTTTCTTCTATTCCTCGAGTATGCACCTAGAGAGGTCTAGGCCTATGCGTGCTTTGACACTCTAGAGACTACAAAAAAAAAA
>JASDQU010681048.1:7619-20337 GCA_032191745.1 Picea mariana
ATGATTTGGTTACAGAGGTTAATGGAGGAATTGGGAAATAAGCAAGAGAATAACAGGTTGTATTGTGATAGTGAGAGTGCCATTCATCTTGCAAAGAACTCAACCTTCCATTTGAATACTAGCCATATACAACTCAGGTACCATTTCATACGATCTGTCTTGGAAGATGGACATTTGAAGTTGGAAAAGATACACACTAGCCAGAATCCTGCAGACATGTTAACTAAGGGAGTAATCAGGGAGAAACTAAGTTCCTGTTTAGTTTCAGTTGGTCTTCAAGCATGAAGATGGAGATGAGAAATTTTCCAGGTCTAAGAAGGATCATAGTCCAACATATACAACAACGGTGGAGTTGTTGAGATTAGTCTCCATGTGGGAGATTGTTGGTTGTGGAGCTTGATTATCTTCCTGATTCAGAGGTCTTTCTTTTCAACCGTGTTTATACTCCATGAAGTCTTTACACCCCGGAAGAATGTACACTCCTCCACGCGGGGGAGTGAAGAGGGGGGTTACCCCCTCTGTGGGGTCCAAGGGAAAGCGGGCCTCTGGCAGGGGTTTGGGAGCAAAGCCTTGGAAGGATAGATTGCCTTGTAAATGTATATTGTAATTTCATTGTAAATCTAGACCGTTCATTATAAGGTTGCAGATCTGATGGTAGAAGTTATGTTAGGGTTTTTTTCCCTAGAAGGAAACCCTCTTTTATGAGGGAAATGTATTGCAACTATGTATTATTGCAAATATTCTATTTTGAGAGAGGAGACTGCGAGAGAAAGAAGAGGAAGTTACAACGAGCGTGTTGTAGGTTGTATTCCTTCATTTGCTGGATAATAATAAAGGAAGGACCTGGCAATTTCTCTGGTGGACGTAGCCCACACTGGGTGAACCATGTATATATGTGTCTCTATTGTATTGTGTATCTTTTGTGTTTTATTTCCGCATTTGTTTTATTTTATTGCTCCGCGATCCTTTTTTTCTAACATTAGTATGGTCAAGCCTTCACCTTTGAGGAGACAACTCCACACTTTTAGGTGAAAGGCCTCTAGTCCTTCTAGACCGCTGGAGAGGCCGGTTAGCCACTTTGAATCAAAGATTTGAAAGTAGCAAAACACCGACAACCTAGGGCTGAATAACAACCAAAAAAAGAGAAATCAACCAAAAAAGTCTTGAGAGCGATAAAAAACAAACTACTCTCCCAAAGCTCAGTCTAGGGTGGTTAGGTCCCAAGTTTTAGATAATGAAGAGATGATCAACATGGCCTTCTTGTAATTGATATGGGTTTATTAAGTCACAAGATCAACTAATGAAGGTGCAAGAGACAATTATGGTAACCTCCATGTAACCCTCCAAGGGAGATAAAAGGACGATTATGCATTTGTCTTAGGTACCATGAACACTTCCCACTTGTAGTCACTCGTGATATATCTTAAGATAGACCACTAAATTTATCGATTCACAATTGGCGATAGGGAGGAAAAATTGTGGGTCAAGATCACACATATGGGTAGGGAAACAAACCTCGAAGCTTCTGATAAGTGTTGCCACCCATAGGACCTGATACTTCCAGAAACCCCCATACACATAGTAATCCAACAAACACTAGAACAAGTAAAAGAGGGGATATCACCTCCCCCTTGTCCTAGAGTATCCTTGTTCTTAACCCCTGTGTTTCATGTGCTTTCCCATCAAGCTCTTCTTACTTCTAATGGTTTTTTACACTCACTAATCAGTTCTAGTTTGAGTTCATGGCCCTAGAGGGTTTATTCTCCAATCCCAATGCAAGGCCCTACTGCTAGACTATTGTTGGTTTTCTATAAAGAAAAGTCTAGTTTATTTTAGAATAGGTGTTTGCTTTAAAAGATAGTTGATTACTCTAGGATGCGATGGTGCAACTTATGACGTATTTGAAACTCTTGCAGAAAGAAACTTTAAAGAACACTGATCCTTCACACGTATCCTTCAATGTATTTAGTTTCAAGCAAGCATAAAGCATGGGGAATTCTTTCCCAAATTGTGACAAAAGTAAACGAAGAAACAAAATGCTATTTTTTTCTTTCTTTCAAATGAATGTAAATGCACCTAATAAATCACTAAAAAAGAAATAACCCTCACTTACTATAGACCCTAACCCTTCAAAACAATGAAAAACTGCATTGAAAGAGGACAAAATCAAGCAAAACTGCGAAAAAATCTACTACATGAGGTACAAACACACAAACACCTTTTGTGAGAGAAACATACATGTACACACATCTTTTGTGAATGAAACATGAGTGTACATACTCCTTTTGTGAAGGAAAGGTGCGTACAGGTCCTATATTAGGCAAAAAGTTCACAAAAGGCCCCAAAACTCCTTAAAAACTAACACATGCACCCTTGTAAAGGAAACTTGCGTGCACACACACTTTTTGTGAAGGAAATATGCATGCACACACACTTACTATGAGAAGAAAGTGCATATAGATGGATAAGGAGGATTTTTGGACCAGGTTCAGAATGGGCCCAAGTTACAAGGGATTAGTATGAAGGGGATAATGGCCAAATACAGGCATCTAAGCAATAAGGGGGCAAAAGATGCTATAGCAGTAGAAAATAAATTTTGAATATATATTCACTAGGAAAGAATGTACAAGAAATATGAACAACATCAAGCTAAAGATTAATCTATTAATCAACCAACCACATTTATGATGTCACAAGGTGTATCATTAATATAAGGGAAGACAAAGTAATTTGTCTTTTGTCAGTTCATACTCTATATATTACATACTTTAAAGAAGTCTAGGGAAGAGGATGAGATAGAGCCAAGGAAGACTTTTTGTTGTGACTATTGGCATTTTGCACATGAACTGTTCTAATTTGGCACATTGATCTATTGTGTTATCTACAAAAATTCAATGTGATAGGCTCTATGTAAAATTTTAGTCGTTCCAAGTTTTTCCTTATGCCAGACTAGGTTGCAACACTGGACTATGTGATAAGGGTTTTAAAGTTCACAGAACATAACATTGTTTGTCACTCTAATTCATGCCAAAAGTTGATCATTGAAATATGTGCTGAGCTATTCCACACCTACGATTTAATGGACAAATTTACTTTCCCATGCTTGACAAATTTGTGTCAAACTTTTCTATAGTGTGACCTTAATTGACGCATACTTATTTTATCTTTGAAGTTCTCCAATATCAAACTTTCCCACTTAAGAGTTGTTATTTCCCAATGAGTACCATGCTAATTAATGAGACTTCTCTTTGATATGATCCAAGGTATACCACTTGTTAGAGTGGGGTGACTATCCTTTTAGATCAATCCAATAAAGTTTCAAGGCTCTCTCTCTCATTATCTACTCGTTGCATATTAAAACTGCATCTTGTTCCAACTCCGTGCCAACTTTAATCACTATCTCTTTAGGAATTGGTGTGGTATATTCATCTTCATCTTTTTCTAACATAGATGGATCATATAACTTTAAACAATCTACATCGAACACTGGATGAATTCCTATATAAGTTGATAAATCTAATTTAGATGCATTTTCTCCAATCTTCTCATTAACAGTGTAGGGGTCATGTATCAGTAATTTGAGCTTTTAATCCTTCTCCTTGAAGAGTTTGTTTTTTTTTAAAATTAGAACTATAGGGGTCATGTCTGGGTAATTTGAGCTTCTAATCCTTCTCCTTGAAGAGTTTTTTTTTTTTTTTTTAAATTAGAACTATATTTGTAGCAAAATTTATTCTTTGTGCAATGTAAATCATGCCTAGCCTTGTGCTTATGGTGTCTCTTTTGCAAGTATTCTTAGACTTGACTATGAATTTCCTAGACGTGGTCGATAAAACTTGATTACCTACCATGTTAACAAATTCCTTCATTGTTTCTACCTTGAGAATGAAACCCATAACAACTAATGGATCCTTTGGCATGAATATAAGGCACGCTCAAAAGAGGAAATATTATTTCATTGTGCACTACATTGTTATAATTGTGTCGTGCATAAGGAATATTGGTATCCCAAGCCTTTAGAGGCCAATGATTAAATGTACACACCAATTATACGATGGTGTCATTTACTATCTCAATTTCTCCATTTGTTTTTTGATGTAAGGTAGTACTGTTTTTTTTGGCGTCGATTTTAATCCACAATGATTTCCAAAAGTAGCTTAGGAATCTATTGTTTTAGTTAGAGATGGTTGATGATGGTAAACCAAAGTGCACACAAACTTGGTTGAAGAACAACTTTAATGCCTGTTGTGCTAAAATTGTCTTCTTGTCATGACAACCATTTCATTGAAGTGTTCCTCTACCACTATATGATAGTCATTTGTCGTATTGATTGCCGATAATACTTTGAGGAAGTCCATCTAAATTGATCCCATGCTTTTCTCTGGATTGAAAGTGGAATGTAGTTGCCCAACTTTCAATTAGTTGGCTTTGATTTTCCAAAAATGGGACATGTGTGCAGAAATTCTACCACCATCTACACCATCCTATGAAAATTTCCAAGTCCTAGGTGACTAAAGTCCTCATGATCTCAATCAAACAAGTAGATTGCTGTATTTAATTATTACAGAAATAAATTCTAGACCATAGCATTAATCACACAATAGTTGGAAATCAAATAGAAGAAGAAAAAAAAACAATTTCACACAACACATGTAATTACTCCTTTGAAACTAACTTTTCATTCCTTCGAAAAGCTTACAAGGAAACCTCCACAAGATGCTTAAAAAATATCACTTCATAGATACCAAAAAACACCCTGAACGGAGTAGAACAATCTGTTGGGAGAGTATAGTCCATTGTACGGTTGTACGACTTGTCCATACGACATGTATGGGTTCCTATACGTTCTTTTCTGAACTTCTATATGACTATACAAAACTATGCAGATCTTTGTATGAGATTGCTTGCTGCCTAGAAATGCCACTTTCCTGGTTGCTTGGTCTCTCTCCCTCTCTTTGTCACTCAACCAACTCAACTGCTCAAGTGTTCTTGTGTCAACTCTCCATCTTGACCTATATTTATAGTTTTAGTTGAGACCAAAACCCTAATCTATTTTTGAGATTATACCTAGTCCAAATTATACATGCTTGAAATACACTTTTTAGACTCAATTGCTAAAAATAAGACTTTCACTTTTTAACTAAAGTAAATTACAAAATAGAATTTACTTTTCGAAAATAGAATCACTTTTCGAAAATATAATTTCTTTTCAAAAATATGTCAGACTACTTCTCACATGTTCACACAGAACCTGTGTGAAAGTTCATGTTCGAGACATAATTCTCAACACTCCTTCTTAGCGAGGAATGGATTCTACAACAATCTAATTCTGTCTCTAAATTCCTCAAACTTACCTTTTGCCAAGATCTTAGTCAGAATATCAACTACCTATTGATCTGTGGGAATATATTAGAGCTTCACTGCTCCCTTCTCAACCCTATCTCGTATGAAGTGATATATGATCTTTATATTCTTGGACCTGTCATGAAACAATGGATTCTCAAAGAGTTTGATACAACTCTGATTACCACAATAATGATCGTGGGATCCAACTCCTGATTAGACAATTCTACAAGTAACTTGCAAAGCTATATGGCCTCACAACTAGCCAGACTCACTGTCATGTATTCTGCCTCTATTGAGCTAAGTGCCATGTAAGTCTGCTTCCTGTTGAACCAAGATATCATCGCTAATCCCAAGATAAAGCAACACCTTGAGGTGCTCTTCTTGTTTTTTGTATTTCTTTCCCAATTTGATTTTGTATACTCGTGCAACTTCGCTTCACCATCTCTAGGATATCTTAGAGAATACTTCACTATGCCCCTCAAATACCTGAGCACATGTTTTGTTGCTACCCAATGCTCTTGCCTTGTCTCCATCATTATCTGATTCAAGGTGTTCAATGCAAAACACATATTTGGCTTAGAGTTGACCAAATACATCAAGGAACCTATCACCTCCTTGTACAATGTGGGATCCACCGAAACTGAATATAAAGTTGTCACTTTCTTCAGATTATTTATCATGGGTGTGGCCATAGGTTTGTAGTCCTCCATCCAAAACCTCTTTAGGATTTGAACTGCATAGTTATTTTTTCCAAGGAAATTTTCCTATAGTCTCTGCCAAACCTCCAAACCCAAGAAGCAATGCATTAGGTCATGTCCTTTATCTGAAACTCAACTACCATGTTTTCTTTGCACCCTGCAATGAGCTTCTCTACACCTGTAAGAAACAAATTATCTACATACAACACCAAAAAGAGCAAATCAATTTGAACAAATATGTAATATAAGTTAACAATCTATGACCACTAAAATATGTTGATCAAAATACAACTATCTTAAGGATTCATTTGAATATCAACCCAAGGTTCTTTTCGAAACTTGTGAGACACTGATGCTATTTGCACAGAACTAAGAAATTATAGATTGACTGACTTACTGCTAAGTGCTTATTTAAAACAAATAGTTTTAAGTCAAAACAAATAAGAAATACAAGAACTACTTTGATTATTTCAATCTGACTATTGGCTGCTCTGTTCATGGGTTTTAATGGTTCCCAATAATGATCTATTGGCTGCTCTGTTCATGGGTTTTAATGGTTCCCAATAATGATCTAGGAGTGAGACTTGAAAGTATAATTGTTTCATTCAAATTTTAACTCTATATTGCAGAAATGAATATCAAACAAATCATAAAAGACAATCTAGTAGCTACCATTTAAAATATACACATACAAGAAATACAATCAACTAAATAGTTGATTTGGAAGTCTAACTAAGAAAAAAAAAATGAAAAGTACGTCTTTGAAGTGGGCCCTCCTTCAACTAGGAACAACATAAAACAATTGATACAATACTACACTATATTCACAATTTCGAATGGACATAGAAAAACATATTTATATATTGCATAACTCTTAAATCTGATCACAAAATGTTCTCAACTGTCTTCTATATTCCCTCTTTTCCTTTGTCCAGATGTTCTCTGTTAGAGTCGACTTGCTTCTTCAAAACGAACTATCATTAAACTTCAAAAACCTTTCATTCTTTATTCTGGAGTAAGAAACCTAAAATATGTTCGAATAATTTCTTATTCTGGAGTAAGAAACCTAAAATATGTTCGAATAATTTCTTGAAAGTTTATGGTTAGCACCCTTATCTTCAAATAAAGACAAAAACACTCATAAATATACTCTAATTTTATTATATAAACAAGAATAATATAAGAATTTTAATGCATATTAGCTTTGTATGTCAATTAGCTAGGATGAGAAAGAAATGCTCATATATGAGGATTAATTAGAATAAATGCTCATATATGAGGATTAATTAGACTTTTAGTGGTTTAAAATATATGAAAATAAGTAAAAAAGGTGTCAATTCCTGGTCCTGACATCCCCTTACCAATTCCTATGCACGTCCTCATGCAATCTCATGCTCATCCTTAGGAACCCCACGACGTATTGTTGTCTAGTGGTAAGCTAGATGCCCAAAAGCTGTTCTAGAATAAAAACCCAAGCTCCTGTCAACCTGTTTCTAGAGAGCTAGCTCCTCCATGTTCTTCCATTGAAATCTGGCCTTGTATTGTTAAGTTGGACACCATATTAATGGGAAATTAAACCTAGGTCCCAACCATTGGTTCCCATGTCTTTTCATGGAATTTATGTACATAGCAACAGCAAGCTCAAAATGTGGATACCCTGTTGGGAATCTATTCCTTGGTGGATTTGGAAGTGTTTGTCAAATGTCGTGAGAATCCAACAAAGCTCGCAATGAATGTGTTTGTGCAATTTATTGGTGATTGATAATTGCATATTGTCTATTCACTTAGAGTCTCCTGGATCTTGTAGAAATTCCTTATAATCCTCAATGATTACATCAGGCATGGGATATTCTTCCCTTACTATTAAACTTGAATTGAATTTTGCCTGGGTATAATATTCACGTGCAACCCTCCATTGTACTAAACCAATAATGAAAGAAGTAAAATTCCTCATGTGGACAGCCCCCTCAAAAGGGTTGGGATTCCAACGGGTATGGTTTGGTATGACAAAATTAAACAAATATAATTCATAAAGCAAACTTTTTCATGATTCTCCACTTGAAGAAAGGTTGTTAAAAAATCTTTGGGAGTGATAATCTTGTGAATTCTACCATTTTCTAGTTGTTTAATCCTAAATTGTGTCCATTTTTCATGTAGGTAGATAGGATGAATTCTAAAAGGATCCCTACAGATTAGTCCTTACATCCTTAGAGAACAAACATCTTGGATCTTATTTTCTATCTCCTGCAATCTATTCCTGTAGATACCAATCTTTCTCTTCCATATATTCTCGTGGGTGAGATAAAGTGTAAACCACTTCTTCTTGAGTTTGTTAATAACTTGTTTGTGACTTTCTCTATTAATGACACCTAGATCAAATAACTAATCCTGATTTATCCATCTAGGTAAGTCAGGATTGAGTTGAAGAAATGCACAGGTGTTTGTCAATATATCATCCAAGATGGTGTTTATGAAATTTTCTACATTTTCCATGTCCTCCTCATCAAACTTTTTTAATGGTCTTTCATCAGTTTCAATATCATGTACTATCTCTGTCTCGTTTTAACTTCTTTACTTTCCTCTTCAATTTCTTATTTTCCATTTGTAACTTCATATTTTACCTTAAAATATTCAAATACGCAGGATTGTATGCTTTAAAAATAGGAAACATAGGATGCTTACCTCTGCATTTCTTCTTTTGTGCTTTGGACACTCTCGGTTGATGAACTATGTATTTTCTTTGTCCAGATGGATTTCCTTTTGAATTTTGGGTAAATGTGTTAGAAAATATCCCCTTCACGACCTCATTGTCACAGGTTCTTTTTGCTGTCAAACCCTCTATTTTCATATGTTGTCCCCTGTTTTCAATTGCTTCAAAATTGTCCTGTGTTGTCTGTGCTGGTGCATATTTTTCTTCTTCCATGAAATTTGTCCCAGGTGTATAACCCTCATCAGAGTCTACTGCATAGTCCAATTCCATTGAACTTTTAACTTCAATTTTCTTCGTGCCTTCTACCTCACATAATTCCTTAATATTCTCATTAATATTGCTAACTTCGTCTTTGGAATCTGTTAAGGAAATAACTAAATTAGTGTTGTGGGCTCGAGTTCAAGGCATGGGTGCTCTTACATTTTTTTTGACATTGCTTCAGGATGGTTCCAATTTCATAGCATCGTCACTGTGCTGAGTTTTCAATATCTTTCTTCTGAATTGTGTTGACTTCTCTTGATAAGGTAGTATTCGTGCCCATGGTTTGCTCTTGATCCCACTAAGAAATCATTTCCAATTGCTCTCTGACGTTTCCATCTCAGATCTAAATAACAAAGTTATAAACCCAACATGAAAAACCCCCAATGCTTGTGCTCGATGTTGGTATTACTTGGCCATCCTGTTTAAATCCTTTAACAAGAAGAAAGGGAGATTCAAAGGATTCTCCTGCTTTAAATGTAACAAGATACACATATTCTAGTGCAAAATAACACTAAAACGACCCTCACAAGTGATGAACTTTTGTACAATGAGAGCTACACTTCTCCAAGGGTCGTTTAATAATTCCCTACGAATGTCTTTTCATTGAACCTCTGAAATTTGAAATGGAATACTTACAAACGTCGACCAACTATCCTATGGAAGCTTGCAATGGTTTGCCCAACGCTCCCCTTCAATCCTCAACCCTGTAGCTCTACTAATCAACTCTTTATTAGATTGAAACGTAACTCCCTAAAATGTAGCTACTTATCCATTGAATGTCTGTGCAAATTCTATAGCGATCCCTACATTGGAACCCTAGAAACGTTCTAGAAATGCTAACAATCTAGCCTGGGAAAAAATATCTAGCACTTGGGGACTCTGTCGAACGATATCAATGTTATCATGTTCCAACCTATTCTGAGCTCCACCCATTTTTTGTTCAAACTGTTAGTAGTAGTAATGTTTGAAATATGACTCATGTTTACTCGAAAATATGCACCAAATCGGGTTTCTAGCTTGATGATTACAATTACAGCCCGATAACTTGTCACTCACATACCCAATTTCATGAATGATTGCTATTGTACATGCTACCAAATATCACTTCGTAGCAATTACATTTTGTAGAGCAGACTGATATATGAAATTTGGAGGGATATTTTGAACTAGTTATGGGTCACTTTGACTAGTATAATGTAAATGTGTTGAACCTGCACATAATAGATCTAGCTAAACAACGATACACACATTTGCAGAGAGAATTGGAAAAAGAAGAAGGAGAGAAAGAATGGAAGAATTCTTATTAACCGTATTCTACACTCAAAGAGTGAATAATTTACAATACATATAGGATAAATGAGTAACTAATGAGCCATAGTGGTCGTCTAGATTGATCTGGACACACACTAGCAGTTTATAAGAGTAAACTGCCACCTAGTCTAGTTTCTCAGGCAGTTACGGGAGTGAACTGCCACCTAGCTGAGTTAACTAGTCAACTAGTCTTTAGTTAAATGACTGAACAAAGAGTAGTGAGTTGGTGATGATCCCAATGTTGCATGGTGACAAAACCAATGCAGCATCTAAACTCAACTCAACTAGTCAAACTGAAGTGTCAACTAAAAGAGAATATTCTTCAGGTGGAATATTCTCCCCTAAAATATAGGAGACTAGATAATGACTAATTATGACTAATAAACAAGGAATAACCTTAGAAAAAATAAATCCTAGGTGTGTGTGAATTAACTCCAACACCCTCCCTGAACATCACTATGGTGAAAATAAAAAATGAGTCTCGGCTACGAGGCCATGTTAGGTACCCAAATACAAAATATACACTGAAATAAACGAAGAAAGAGAGAAAACCTCATGGGAACAAAACCCCCCCTCAAATTACAATGCATAAAATAAAAAATGAGAAGGAACAAAAACAGTTGCTAAGCAACCCTGTCCTTCACTCCAAGAAGACCTCGCCACTGTGCAAGTTTGTGATCGTTGAAGATGTAGATGTCTGCACGGATCTGATGAAGTATATGCACCATTAAGATGTCCACACATATCCACTTTATCTTCTTGTAATGAAAAATATCCAAATAAATTTTGGATGAAATTTTGAAAACCATACGGCCGTTTCCGGAAAAATGTTGAAATTTTGTTGATTTTGAAACAATCATAACTTCAGTTCCCGAACTTCGTTTCAGACAATTTGTTTTTTGAAATTGGATATTTTCCCGAAAGGAATTCAAATATCCAATTTGTTTTTGCAAATTTTGCTCAGAAAATATCATAATGGAGTCTGATGTGCGCGGCTCTCTTTTTGTCTCCTGAGATGCATGCATTGTGCATCGAAAAATATTTGCATGTGACTCCTGAGATGCATGCCATATATCTTCCACATGAATTTTAGAAAACAAATCTGAAATGGAGTAGACATCATTTTCAATTAATGAAATACAAATTTTTGTAGATACTTGTGTAGAAAGCTCTTCAAACTGAGATGATTTATCTTCCAATGGCTTTTCTACTTTATCTATCTTGTCAACATTTTGCATGCATTCTTCCTTATTTCCAAATAAAACCTCCAATCTGCTCCATAAATCATTTGGAGTGAATTCTTGTGAGTCATCATATACTTGATGGAGAATTTCGGGAGAAATAAAATAGAGGATACATCCTATGGCCATATCTTGTTTATTGAGAAAGTTATTTTTCTCATCGACAGTATCAGACTCTACTTCCAATGCCATAGTTATTTGGTACAAGCCTCTGCATTTGAGCATAAGCATAATTTTTGGCTTCCATTCCAAATAGTTATGAGGCATGAGAAGTATTTCTGGCGAATAATCCATCTTTTTGTTGTCTTCAATCTTTTGTACCTGCAAAAAACGTTTGGTGTAGCTTTTGCTTAGCAGTCCGTTAGCTCTGATACCATGTAAATGTGTTGAACCTAGACAGAATAGATCTAGCTAAACAATGATACACACATTTGCAGAGAGAATTGGAAAAATAAGGAGAGAAAGAATGGAAGAATTTGTATTCCACACTCAAAGAGTGAATAATTTACAATATATATAGGATAAATGAGTAACTAATGAGCCATAGTGGTGGTCTAGAGTGATCTGGACACACGCCAACAGTTACGGGAGTGAACTGCCACCTATTTTAGTCTCTCAGGTAGTTACAAGAGTGAACTGCCACCTAGTTGAGTTAACTAGTCAACTAATCTTCAGTTAACTGATTGAACAAAGAGTAGTGAGGAGTTAACTGAGGGAATCAAGGCTAATGCACCACTCTGGTGATGATACCAATGCACGGTCAAATTAGCATGGTGATGATCCCAATGCAACACCTAAACTCAACTCAACTAGTCAAACTGAAGTGTGAACTGAAAGAGAATATTCTCCAGGTAGAATATTCTCCCCTAAAATATAGGAGACTGGATAATGACTAATTATGAATAATAAACAAGGAATAACCTTAGGAGAAATAAAACCCAGGTGTGTGTGAAGTAACTCCAACATATAATATGTATCATATTTTCAAAATTGATACCAGTTTAAAAATCTTCAGCCAGGTTAGGATTTGGATATGGATTCTATCAATTTTGCAAACTTTTTAATCAAGGGTTGGTTTATGTAGCTTGAAACTTCTGCTTGTATAATGTTTCATGTTTTAGTATCCTTTTTAATCCCTTTATTTGTTTATGGAG